>JACCPG010007180.1:0-14415 GCA_016069955.1 Drepana arcuata
TTGGCCGTTCTAATATGAAATATAAATAAATAAATGAAGTGATGACCCGAAATTTACGCAACATCGACGTCGATCTCTGCAATTTTTTGAAAAATCTTTGAAAGTATATACGAGCATAGAATAAGCTTCAATACAATTCGAGGTGTAAATGTAATACCCACATACCCACTTTCCGCCAGAGATATATTTAGGCGCCAACGTGACAGATGGCGAGTCCGTCACCGTTACTCAATCACGACTATACATTTGAATTACTTTTCAAACGTAAGCAGGTTTCCTCTCGATGTTTTCCTTCACCTTAAAGCTCATGGTGTGACTAATCACTGTACTTAAGTTCAGAAAAACTCATTGGTATAGTCGGGATTCTAACCTGCGATCTTTGTGACGCAACTGCTCGAACCACTCGGCCATCACGGCTTCACTTTTCTTTTTTATTATTATTATAAAGGTTTGAGCGAGTACAAATGCGTATGTGTAAGTAATTATGTTTGTTCAAGATTAATACTATCAAACATAATATAAGTAAAATAAAATACTGAACTAACTTAACTAAACAAAATACCAGCCCTATATAAACATATTTGTTATTTTGATCAACTATTGTTTTCGCAGTGGTCTCTGCCTACCCCTACGGCAAAGAGGCGTGATTATAATATATTATATATGTATGTATTGTTTCCGCGTTACATTATTCTTCAGAAAGACTTCAAATGCTAATCGGCTAGACATTGTATCTGATAAAAAGTAATTATTAAATCACAAGTCACGACGGGTCAATAAGTCTGATATTTGTCGATAAGATAAAAACTGATATCACTAATTCGTTTAAATAAAAACTCATTACTACTCTTGTTCTATTAAAAGTACTTCGTTACGCAGTATTTAATGTTCAATGTGCGCTAGTAAAATGTTGCGACCAACATTATTTGCCTTTTGTTTTCAAATTATTTTATTTGCGTCGCCAGAAGTGAACTCGGCTAGGATTTTAGGAGTGTTTCCTATGCCATCTATAAGCCATCAGTTTGTGTTCAGAAAATTTGTTGACGAATTAGTGAACAGGGGTCATGAAGTCGTTACCATTACCCCCAACCCGAAATACCCGAACGGTGGGGGACCGGAAAATCTTACAGAAATAGATGTATCGTTTTCATACACCGAATTCGGGGAAATGGTTGCGGCTGGATCTAAAAAAGAATTCCCGCGCGGTGTTATAATGCACTTTGATGCAATCAGCGAACGATATGATGATTTGGTTAAAATTTATGCAAATCAAATGAGCTGCCCAGAAGTCAAGGAGATACTTGAGGACAAAAATCAAAAATTTGATTTAATTATTGCAGAAGCACTTTTCAACTATCATTTAATCGTTCGGACATTTTATAAAGCTCCAATAATTCTATTATCATCATATTTTGGAACGACCGAAAGCTTTGAAACAATAGGAGCGGTTGCCAGACATCCAACACTATATCCCAATACTCTTCGAGACAAATTTAGAAATTTGTCTTACTGGGAAACACTAAAGGAAATACATCATGAAATTAAATTGAGAAATGCATTTTTACAAATCAGTGAAATAGAAAATCGTTTACTGAAGCAAAATTATGGGCCTAATGCTCCGACTACGGACGAGCTTCAAAAAGATATTGATTTGCTATTTTTGAATTCCCATCCATTGTTTAATCACAATCGTGCTGTTCCACCAAATGTTATATATTTGGGAGCTCTGCATATAGAGCCTCCAAAAGCATTGCCGCAGGTATTTTACACTCATAGTTAAAATTAAAATAAATAAATTAATACTTCTCGTAATGAATGTAATCTCCGTAATTTAAAAAATTGGTATTCATAACTAATTGGCGTGTTGTTGCAGGAACTCAAGACATATTTGGATGATTCCAAGCGAGGTGTTATATACGTGAGCTTAGGTACTAACGTTCGTCCTTCTCAAATGGATAAAGACTTTTTGGACTCATTTCTAGAAGCTTTTGAAGCTATTCCATATGATATTTTGTGGAAGTTTGATGGTGATAGCTTGGAAAATGTGCCGAAAAATGTGAAAGTTCAAAAATGGTTCCCCCAAAGGGATTTGCTATGTAAGTTTGTGTGAAATTTATGTTAACATTTTAGAATCTTTACAATTGTACTTTGGCTACACTGAGTGGTTAAAATAATCGGTACCTTTGAGTCTTTATGATCCTAAGTACATAGGTTTTGAAAATTTTAAGCTTATTGGTAAGGAGTAAACCTGGAGAGGAAATGAATAATGTGTTTGATGAGAAATTTTAAAATGTATGTAGGTATATAATTTTCTCCCATTGTATTGGCCGCTCACAGTGCACTCATTTTAAGAATAAACAAAGCACAAATTTTGTTGGTTACAAAATCTTCTCCTATAAGTCACTTCAAAACTAATTTCAGTACATCCGAACATCAAGTTGTTTGTAATGCAAGGAGGTCTCCAATCAACGGATGAAGCGATAGATGCTGGAGTACCTCTCGTTGGTATACCTATCCTTGGTGACCAGTGGTCGAATGTGAACAAGTATGTTGAACTTGGGATCGGTATAGAAATAGACGCAGCAACTATGACCGCTAAAGACTTGGTAGATGGTGTGAATACCGTCTTGTCTGATGATAGGTAAGGTTTCAAAAAAATAATCTGATATTGATACTTATAATAATAATAATATATCCTCACGCCTTCCCACAAGGGTTCCCGAAGGGGTAAGCAGAGGTGTATAGGTAATATAAATGGCCTCAATTGTTTAGTAGATTTAGTAAAAGGCTTATTGGGATATATTGTGAAGTGTCATAAAATAAGTACGACGACCTGAAAATAAAATGAAAGCATTTTTACTCATGGATTTTTTGCCTACCCCTTCGGGGAGCCTTGTGGAAAGGCGTGAGGGTACTATTTGGTTAGCTCCTTTTTAAGTGTTTCAAATATATCTCGGCGAAAAGACAGTGTTGATACTCCTTTCTACACCATTAGTGACCTTTGTGGGATGATGTGAAGATATATATTGTTCTCCTTTTTATAATTCCTGTCCCTCTTTTAATATTTGTGCCCCACAGGGTCCACTGTATGCCCTGATATTATGCATTCGATGTAAGTGGAATAGCAATAAGTAATTATGATTATGATTACATAATATATATTAATACTACAATTATTCTAATGTTGGTATACCAAATCCAGTTACAGACAGAATATGAAACGCATCCGTGAAGTTATGAGGGATCAGCCACAAACTGCGATGGAGAGGGCGATGTGGTGGACCGAGCACGTGTTGCGCCACGGCGGCGGCAAGCACCTGCGCTCGCCGGCCGCGAATATCTCTTGGAGTGAATATCTCATGCTCGATATACTGGCGCCTTTATTCGCGGCGCTCATAGTCTTAACAATATTTGTAATTATTGCTGTTTGTAATATTATTAAGGCTGTATTTAAACTTAAGAGAAAGGTAAAAAAAAGTTAGAAGTTTTTTATATAAAATAGGTGTATGTTATGTATGTTTATGTTCATAACGTTTCTTTAGAGAATTTATTAAAAATATAACTACTTTGTATTTATTTCTATGACTATTTAATTGTTCTCTTTTGGCACTAAAGGGGTTTAATTGAAAGACAAAATCTACTCCGACCAGACATGACCGAATTAATAACACAACTACAAACTGCATTGTAAAGATGAAGAAAGGCATGTTACGTTGGCTTGGACATGACATCGTATAGATAAAGGATGAGTGGTCAAAGATTGACGAAACTGGTATTCAAAGCGAAAGTGTGTTAGACGAGGCAGAGCAAAACTAAGTTCCAACTACCTAGACCAAATTGATCGGATACTCAAAGACGGGAACGTCAAGAGTACTCGAAACCGGTGAGCATGTATGAAGAGACTAATGAATGTTGACGAAGCGAAAGAGGTATGCTAGCCTCTACCCCCCTATCAGGGACTCGGCGTGATGATATGTATGTACAAACTGCACATACATTATCTATACCAATAAATAAAATTGGAGTGTCTGTTTGTAATATTAAAATAACCGCTTTTTACTAACTGTATATGGAAGTATACACGGTACATATACCAAAACATTTTTTTATACAATTTTTGTCTGTCTGTCTGTCTGCCTGTTTGTTGTGGCTAATCTCTGAAACGGCTGGACCGATTTTGACGGGACTTTCACTAGCAGATAGCTGATGTAAAAAGGAGTAACTTAGTCTAGTTATTTTAGAAACTGTTTTTTTTTAATTCCACGTGGATGTAGTCACGGGCACAGCTAGTAATAAATAAATAAATGTCCTAAAGGCAAGAAGGCTGGCAGCATTGCCACGTGGTATGACTGTTATAATACTGTTTCGCTGATCGAAATATTCGCCATCCTTATAATCAAGGGAGCCTCAAAAAGTTTCCTTGACACCTGACCATTCATGACTTTGCAGTTTTTGTTTAAAGTCAGTCACGATTATTTAGCGTTTTGTCAATATACTGATTCGATAGATTCGTTATCCTACTTTAATTAATTATTGTGCAATAAAACATTTTGAAAGCAGATAATTTCAAATGAGTGATCATTTAGTCCCTCGCGGGGTAAGCAAAGAATGTAAGAGCGCCAGTTCTCAATTTTACTTCAGGCCCTTAATTTACACTACTCACTCTGAGGCTGAATGATGCGGTACTAATAGAAGATTATTTAATACTAGCTGACCCAGCAAACGTTGTTTTGCCATATAAATTATAACATTTTATGGTTCTATCTTTTGTAGCTTAGGCAGCGTACGCAAAATAAGTAACTTCTTTGGTTGATTTTTTTCAGTTTGTGTCCGAAAAATCCAAATATCTTACGGAACCCTATTTTTTTTCCAAAATAAAATAACAAACAAAGTTTTCCTCTTTATAATATTAGTGTAGATTATTTTTACTTTATCTTCAAGGTTTTTCATAAAGAATCTGAAAAGGGTAGGCAGAAGTGTATAGTACTCACACGTCAACTTTCCGTCGGAGGTATATTTTAGGATCCAACATGACAGATGACGAGTTTATCGCTGTTTATCTAGCATGTTTACACTTACGATTTCTTCTTAAACGTGTGGTAGTTTCTTCTCCATGTTTTCAATGTAAAACTGTACTTGAGTTTAGTGTTTCTTAAATTGAAAGTCAAACTAATCATCTATTATCACTATACTTAAGTTTAGAATTGTTACAGTGGGAGTTCGAATTAATCTTTTCATTGTTGGCAACTACTCAAACGACACTGCCACCTCTCTGATACTAACGACACTAAATTGTTAAGAACATCTATCATGTTCGGGATGTAATTTTATAATTTTTAATAAGTGCCGTGATGATCGAGTTGTTCGAGTAGTTGCCTGAACACCAAAGATTGCAAGTTCCAATCCCGACTGTACCAATGACGTGTAAAATTTTCTGAACTTAAGTACAATGATTAGTCACACCACGAGTTTTACAGTGAAGGAAATCATTAAGGGGTAACCTGCATTCGTTTGAGAAGAAATTCAAAGGCGTATGTATAGTTGTGCTTAAGTAACGGCGATGGACTCGCCAGCTATCACTTTGGTACCAAAAATATATCTCTAGTAGAATCTGGGTGTGTGGGTACTACATGTTCACCTCTGCTTACGCCTTCGGGAACTCTTTTGGGAAGGCGTGATGATATCATTTTTAGACTAGACATAAATAATCCATACAAGTACTAAAATGATAAACTACTAATCACAGTGTCATTAACCGGGCATTAAGGATAGTGATGTAGATAATATATTGATATCGCCGCATCGCTTATATAAAGATGACATACGTTTAATAATTTTAAATCACAACTCTGCGACAAAATGTTGCTATCAACATACTTAGTGTATATACTACATATTATATTTTTAATATCGCGGGAAGTGAGCTCGGCAAGGATTTTGGGAGTGTTTCCTACGCCGTCAATAAGTCATCAGTTCGTGTTTAGAAAATACGTAGACCAACTGGTGAATAACGGCCATGAAGTAGTCACCATTACTCCCAACCCCAAGTACCCCGACGGTGGGAGTCCAGCCAATCTTACTGAAATAGATGTATCATTTTCATACAAAAAACTAATAGAAATGGTTACACAAGCGTCCAAAAATGAGTTAAAGCGTGGAGTAATTAGTGGTATCGAAGAAATGTCAAACGCAACCAATTTTGAAGTATTTTTGAATATTTTCCGCGAGCAAATGAACTTTCCGGCCGTCAAAGCAATACTTGAAGACAAGAATCAAAAGTTTGACTTGATTGTAGCGGAGGCATTCTTCAACTACCATTTGATTGTTAGAAAATTTATTGATGCACCGACTATTCTGTTTTCATCATTCTTTGGAGCGCCTGAGAGCTATGAAGTAATGGGCGCTGTTGCAAGACATCCTATTTTATATCCTCATTCATTTAGAGATTCGATAAAAAAGAATATGTCCTATTGGAGCACAATAAAAGAAATTCACAATGAAGTAAAATTAAGAAAAACATTTCTGGAAATTGATGAAATAGAGAATAAATTGTTAAAACAGGATTATGGACCTGACACTCCAACCGTGCAAGAACTTCGAAA
Organism: Drepana arcuata; assembly: GCA_016069955.1. Lineage (NCBI taxonomy): Eukaryota > Metazoa > Arthropoda > Insecta > Lepidoptera > Drepanidae > Drepana > Drepana arcuata. The sequence goes on from JACCPG010007180.1 coordinate 6,603, forward strand.
TAATATTGACTTATTGTTTTTGAATTCACATCCACTATTTGGAAACAATCGTCCGGTTCCACCGAATGTAATTTATTTGGGAGCTTTGCACATGGAACCGCCTAAGGAATTGCCTCAGGTATTAAGCAGTTACCTGCGATTACATCTTTGTTTTAAAATGTTGGTATCTGTAAATTCTTATGTTTTTCCAGGATCTGAAATCGTATTTGGATAATTCAAAGCGAGGTGTTATTTACGTGAGTTTGGGTACCAACGTTCGTCCTTCCCAAATGGACAAAGACTTTTTAGATGCCTTCCTGGATGCTTTCGAAGCTATGCCATACGATATTTTGTGGAAGTTTGATGGTGATGGTTTGGAAAGAGTGCCGAAAAATGTGAAGATTCAAAAGTGGTTTCCTCAAAGGGATTTGTTATGTAAGTTTTGCTTGGTCTCATAAAATTTCTGTCATTCATATTTCACTTTACAAAGCTCGTGTAGTCTTTTGAATACAAATTTGACCATTCAAAACGTCCACTTTTCAGTGCACCCGAACGTCAAATTGTTTGTAATGCAAGGAGGACTCCAATCAACGGATGAAGCGATAGATGCTGGAGTACCTCTCGTTGGTATTCCCTTCCTTGGTGACCAGTGGTTCAATGTGAACAAGTACGTGGAACTTGGAATAGGAGCAGAGGTAGACGCAGCCTCTATGACTGCTAAAGACTTGATTGATGCTGTGAATAGTGTATTGTCTGATGATAGGTAAGATGTCAAAATGTTATATTGAAACTAGTTAACGCTTTACTTTAAAAAATAATTTTCAAAAGATACGCCTTCATAATACTAAAATAAATATTAATAATAGTGCTTATTAATCTACGTTGAAGGAAAACCTCGAGAGGAAACCTGCATATGTCTGAGAAGAAATTCAAAGGCGTATGTATAGTCGTACTTGAGTAACGGCGATGGACTCGCCATCTGTCACGTTGGTACCTAATATACCTCTGGCGGAAAGTGGGTTTGTGGGTATTACCTATACACCTCCACCTACCCCTTCGGGGACCCTTGTGGGAAGGCGCGAGGATATATTATATTATTATTATTTTATTAATGTAGATGTAATGTGTAGTTATTTTTATATTATTTTGCGATACTTGTATGAACTACTTTCATACCAATTTCAGCTACAGAAAGAACATAGAACGCTTGCGTGTACTCATGAGGGATCAGCCACAAACCCCGATGGAGAGGGCGATGTGGTGGACCGAGCACGTGTTGCGCCACGGCGGCGGCAAGCACATGCGCTCGCCGGCCGCGAATATCTCTTGGAGTGAATATCTCATGCTCGATATTTTGGCGCCTCTATTTGCGGTGCTCATAGTCTTTACAATATTAATCATTATTGCTGTTTGCAAGATTATTAAGGCTGTATTAACACCTCAGAGGAAGGTAAAAAAAAGTTAAAATTTAATGTCTATTAACAATAATTAACTATCAAAAAAATATTTTAATGTTTTAAATTATTTATTGTTAAAGTTTTAAAGGTAATGTAAAAATTATACTTAGGCATGTTTTTTTAAGTCTGATTAAATATTGAAATAAAATTTACAAAAATAAAGAAAGAGATATAAAAATCAAAATGTGGTAATTTTTCAAATGTATTCAAATAAAATAGATGTTGATTTAGACGCCAGCACGCGTCGAACATCTGTAACTAGACTAGACACCTCTTTACTATTAAAGAGGTGTCTAGTTTGATGATGATTAATGGCAATTTTTTATTTCTATAATTAAAATATTCCATTTAACAAAATACAGCTCTCATTATTAGCTACGCTATATACGCTAGTCAACCCAAAAATATATGTCGACAATAGCATCATGCCGAGTCCCAAAGAGTGGGCAGGGTGCCAGTTTTCGCATCATTTAAATCCATCACCTAACAATCATCGGTACTTTTAATAACCGCTTTAACCTACATATCATGTGTTACTTGTGTAATGTACATTCTACTATGACAAATAAATTATTATTATTATTTAAAAATGGCGTATGTATAGTCGTGCTTGAGTAACGGCGATGGACTCGCCATCTCGTTGGCAACTAATATACCTCAGGCGGAAAGTGTGGGTAGTACCTATACACCTTTGCCTACCCCTTTGGGGACCCTTGTGGGAAGGCGTGAGGATATTATTATTATATATTATTAAAAAATATATTTTTATCAATCATGCATCAGTGGCGTCGCCAACTTAAGATCTATACACCTGGTGTTGCAAGCGTTCATATGCGACAGTAACCGGTTACCATCAGGCGGACAGCATGTCTTGCTTACCACCACCATAAAAAATATATTACCGGCATAATATGCTTCTGTATGTGTGTGAGTTAAATCAAAATAATAAAAGATACGTGTTACTATATTTAAATTTAATTCTCTAGGAAGTATTGGTGCGGCTAAGCCGACTTGACTATTAAAAATAATTCTCGCAGAACTCCAAGCATACAGACAAAATTACATTTAGAATATACATATATTAATTAGTTGGATACAAAAATGAAATTTTCGAAAGAGATGAACAAGTGACCGAGTGTGCTATATCGGTAAATGGGAAAATTCTAGAGCAAGTGAATGAATTTGTATATCTTGGAAGCATGTTCACACGACATGGAAAGTATGAAAAAGATATTGAAAGAAGGATAACTGCCGGAAATAAGGGGAATGGAGCCATGTCGACGTTGATGGGCAGTAAAAGTCTGAGCAAGAATGCTCGAGTTGCTGTCTACAACGCGATATTGGTACCTACCTTATTGTATGGCAGCGAATCCTGGGTATGTCTGAGGAAGTCACCGAGTCCCTAACGGGGTAGGCAGAGAGTATAGAGCCCCAGTTCTCTCTAGACATACATACCTATTTCGCTTCGTCCACATTCATCAGTCTCTTCATATATGCTCGTCGGTTTCGAGTACTCTTGACGTTCCCGTCCTTGAGCGTCCGATCGATTTGATCTTAGTAGTTGGAACGTGGTCTTCCTCTTCTTGCACCCACTTTTGCTATGTAGCTCTTACTAGTTTTAAATTAATTCATGTGATACGCTTGTTCTGAGAGGAGCAAGACCTTATGTATTAAGTAACCGGTTTTGCTTAACATTGATACTTCAAAATCATGCGAGCAGAACACGAGCGTGATTAGTGTACAAAAGGCAAATCATCATGACTCAGGGAAACTTTATCTGTCTGTCTTTATCGTTACTTTATCTGTCTGTCTTTATCGTTACTTTATCTGTCTGTCTTTATCGTTACTCAGTTACAAAATGTGTTTGAAACCGCGTATGACCTCGATCGAGATAAGTATCATGCACGCATGTGACACCGAATGAATGAATGCTTTATTACAATACAGTCAGCCTCGTATATACGTAATACTACTCGAAACTGACTAGCATGTATGAAGAGACTGATGAATGTGGACGAAGCGAAAGAGGTATGAAAGTCTAGAGAGAACTGGCGCTCTATACTCTCTGCCTACCCCGTTAGGGACTTGGCGTGATCATTTATGTATGTATGTATGTTTTCAATATTAATTACAATTAAGAATATACTTATTAATTTAAACTACGTAGATACTTGTCTGTTTATTTTATTTTTTTCTATTGTAACCAAGTATAAGGCAGATACAATATATTTATGTCTATATTATAATCATTCCAGTATCTACAGATCCTGGAATGAAAAGCCATTTTATCTTATTAATATTAAAAATGCGAAGGCTTGTGTCTCTGTTTGCTCCTCTTTCAAGGAAAACTTCTTAACAAAAGCATTCATTTGAAGCATAAAGCTTTCAGATGAAATTGATATGAAATATATAAATAATGTATTCACTTGAATACGGTTTGTTACATAATGTGACGATTAAATCACTATGTACCACACATAATAATAATAATAAATAATAATGATTGAATCGTAATATGGTCATGCGATATTTTCCGTAGGTAGGTATTTATATACCTCCTAACAGAAACCGTGGTGGCCGAGTGGTTCGAGTATGGTATCGAAGATGCATTATACATAACTAAATCCAATTACAATGCAATATCTTAAAACAATTAAATACAATATTTTTAGTAGAAATTCTAATTGGACACGGCAATCATTGGCTGGATAAAAACTTAGTTTTTTTTTATTCCAGAAAAACAAACCATAACCACAAATAGTTAATCATCACGCCGAATCCCTAACGGGGTAGGCAGAGAGAGTAGTAGGCAGTGTTTATATTTAATCAAATTAAAAGCGTGCACAGAGCACTTTGGTAGTGCTCTGTGCGTATTGAGTATAATTTTGTGAGAATATTATCATAATCACGATAGGCACACGATGTTGGCATACTCCAATCATAGACGCGCACGAGACAGGCCAGGTGCGAGGCAGTTATCAAACAACTGACACGGAATTAACGCACGGACGTATCTTTGATTATATTATGATGATTGCTTATATCTTACTGTCTTATCTAGTAAGCCGTGGTGCGAGTAGTTGCCTGCAACACAAAAGCTCGGATCCCGACTGTACCGATGAGTTTTTCTGAACTAATGTACAGTGATTAGTTACATCACGACCTTTACGGTGAAGGAATACATCGAGAGGAAACCTGTTTACGTTTGAGGAGAAATTTAACACGACCTTTACGGTGAAGGAATACATCGAGAGGAAACCTGTTTACGTTTGAGGAGAAATTTAAAGGCGTTTGTATTGTCGTGTTGGAATAACGGCGATGGACTCGCTATCTGTCACTTTGACATCTAAAATATATCACTGGCGGAATGTAGTTGTGTGGATACTACCTATACACCGCTGCCGAACCCTTTGGGGACCCTTGTGGGAAGGCGTTGTTTATTATAACAAATACAAAATTCCACTAGATTTCTGGAGCTGTAATATTTATTTCACTACTTCTAATAAAACGGTTACATCGATTCATCAATTAAAGATATAAAAGTTATAAATAAATGTAGTAAAATATACCTCAAGCATTTAGATAAAACATTAAATTAACGCGAGTAAACCCGAGGGCAAAAGCTGTACCTATAACTAGATCCTTGTTTCAAAGCAAGTCACATAGGTTCCGCGGGAGCATATATTAAATTTTTACCTCGCACCGCAGCTGAAGTTGCCAGGAACGTGCATGAAATATATTTGAAGAAGCTGCATTTTCTTTAATAATACTAAGTCGAAAAGCAGGGTAAGTATACCTCGCTGAGAGGTATGCATGGCACAATGTACACACCAAGTTGACATTTTCGACAGAGATAGGAATTGAATAAATGTACATTTATAGTTTTAGCAGGTTAAGCTAAGATTTATTCAGATGCACGTATATCTTCGCGCCGTCCTAAAAGTTTCCATAGATAACTTTAGTTGCTATCGTGACAGCTAATGAGTGTTTCGCTGTTCCTGAATAATGTCTGTGTTTGGTATAACTAATCACAATGTGGCTAAGTTCAGAAAAACTTATTGATACAGTTTTACATTCGAACTTGCAATATTTGTGTTTCGAGCTTGTAACACCAAGATCACAAGAAGTACATGCATACATATCACCACTCTGAGTCCCTAATGGGGCAGTCATAGAGAGTAGAGCGCCTGTTATCTCTAGACTTGCATTCCTCTTTCGCTTCGTCCACATTCATCAGTCTCTTCATACATGCTCGCGGGTTTCTAGTATTCTTGATGTTCCGTTCCGTTGAGTATCCAATCATTTTGATCCAGGTAGTTGGTACATGGTCTTCTTCTTGTAGACACTTTTACTTTGTATATCTGATTCGTCAATCATTCTTCACTCAACCATTCTATATATCCAAACCAACGTTGTAACATGCCTTTGTTCATCATTCAATCACACCTTAATTCACGCCCGTTGTTTTGCGAATCGCTACAAATCGCAAGCAGTGTTGCAAAATATTAAATCTATCTATAATTTCATCCCAACGTTGAACCATATTTAGGTCTGTCTCAACATCACAAAAGTTACTAAATAGATTCTCTGGTTTCCTCACATGTCTTTATTAAGGCAGTTGTTTAGTTTGGCTTCTCATTTGACATTGACATAAATGACAAATGGTTTTAAATACAATATACTGCTAGATGTCCACAATAGAGGGCTGTGTTAATGGTTAAAACATTAGCATTATGTATATAGAGGTAGCCCAATATTTTAAAACTCCTTTTTCCAACTGTAGCGCGATGTCTCAAGCACGACTCCACGCCTCTGATTTTCTTCTCGGACGTCAGCGCAGTATTATCTTTTTACCCTAAATATCGCAGGACGGTCGCAAACAGAGACCGCAAGTTCGAATCCCGGCTGCATTTTTTTCTTAAACTTATTCACAGTGATTGATCATACCGCGAGTTTTGCGGTGAAGGAAGCTACAGATAGTAAACCTGCATACGTTTGATTAATTCAGACGAGAGTGTGACTGGCCATCTGTCACAAAAACATTACATTACTTTACTCAAAAACAATGTGTTAAATTAAAATGTACGCTGCAGAGGGAAAAATTTGCATGTATATGAACCGACACAAAATAATATGAACTGAAGTTAAGTATGTTAATACGAAATTAACAATGCGCCAGTATGATTTACAAGCAATTGTTATGCAATAATTTTGCAAACACGAATATTAAACACGACAATACTCTTACATTTATTAATTGCATGCAAGAATACATTACCCAGTACAGAACACCACAATATATGAAGTGTAGATTATTTTTTTATGTTATTGATAGGCTCTAAAATACATTAGTGGTTCGATTAAATAGTTGCCTGCGACACAAAGATCGTAAGTTCGAATCCGACTGTACCAATGAGTTCTTCTGAACTAAAATACAGTAGTAGTCACACCGCGAACTTTACGGTGAAGGAAAATATCGAGAGGAAACCTGCATACGTCTGAGAAGCAATTCAAAGGCGTATGTATACTCGTGCTTCAGTAACGGCAGACTAGCCATCTGTCACGTTGGCACCTAAAACATATCTCTGGCGTAAACTGAGTGTGTGGGTATTACCTATACACCTCCGCCTACCCCTTTAAGGACCCTTGTGGGAAGGCGTTAAGGCTATAATTATGTTGTTATTTTATAATCCGCCTGGTCTTGTGGTTAGAGCTCCTGACTGCAAAACTTGAGGTCGCGGGTTCGAATCCCGCTGAGGGCAGATATTTGTGTGATAAACACAAGTATTTCTACCTTAGTCTTGGATATCCTATGTATTAATCTATATATCTGTCACAAGCTTTGCTTAATTTGAGACTAGGACAATTTGTGTGGAATTTGTCCAAGGCATTTATTATTATTATCTGTGGTGCTATTTCTTTTATACAATCGTCATAAGTATATATTCACAACACACTACAAGTAGACATTCTAGAAGACAACTGTTCTGTTTTCTAAAACACCCTATATATATATATATATATATATATATATATATATATATATACCTATATATATATATTAGTTTAGTATTAGTTCGAATCCCGACTGTACCAATGAGTTTTTCTGAACTTAAGTGCAGTGATTAGTCACACCACGAGCTTTACGGTGAAGGAAAACATCGAGAGAAAACCTGCATACGTCTGAGAAGAAATTCAAAGGCGTATGTATAGTCGTGCTTGAGTAACGGCGATGGACTCGCCATCTGTCACGTTGGCACCTAATATACCTCTGGCGGAAAGTGGGTGTGTGTGGGTATTACCTATACACCTCTGCCTACCCCTTCGGGGACCCTTGTGGGAAGGCGTGAGGATATATTATATTTATATTATTATAT
>JACCPG010007182.1:0-13944 GCA_016069955.1 Drepana arcuata
TATAGCCGTGCTTGAGTAACGGCGATGGACTCGCCATCTGTCACGTTGGCACCTAATATACCTCTGGCGGAAAGTGGGTGTGTGGGTATTACCCATACACCTCTGCCTACCCCTTCGGGGACCCTTGTGGGAAGGCGTGAGGGTATTATTATTATCATTACATATAATTAACAATATTTACAACAAACAGCTGTATAACTAACTACTTATTTAAAGATAAAATATCAGACCCAATTTTTTTTTGTAAATATTGCTTTATTATACTTATCATAAGTGTACTTAAAACCACTCTTTATAACGTCGAAACGTTTCTCCAAAACAAACTTTACACAAAAACTCATAACGCAAATGTCCTAAATTACAACTTTGAAATTAGTACCCAGGGCTGTGACGTGCCTTGACAACAACAGGTGGACAACGCAGCATAAAAAATACAGCAAAAATATATGAAAGCTGTTATGATTAATGCCAGTTAAACACACAGCCCCGGCGTGAATACAAAGACTAAGGTCACAGGGATAATGTACATAATTTATTTCACGTACATTTCCAAGAAACAATGAATGATACACGCTGAGTCTCTCAAAGAATAGTCAAAATACTTTCTGTAGAGTATGACCCTTTTCGCTTCATCCACGTAATCAGCCTCTTAATACATGTTCTCCTGCATAAAGAGGCTGATGGCGAATGCGCAAAGAAACAATAATTAAAGTAACAAAAATATTGCATTCAAGTCTAAATTATATTTTTTATTTTGTTTTCACGCTTTTCCCGTCAAGGGTCGCCGAAGGGGTAGGCCGACGTGTGCCAGAATGCCATTTTCGTCGAGAATATTTTTAGGTGTCAAAGTGACGTGACAGGTGGTGAAGCCATCGCCACTTCATAAGCTCGACTACGTTTCTTTTCTCAAAAATAAAAGAATAAATAAAACTGTGAGTCCTTGTAATGATAACAACTAGATAACAAAGAAAGCAGCAACCCACTGGCATTGATACATTTCTTTACTTCCCAACATCAGATAAAACGTAGCTCCTAAAACACCTCAAACTTTGTAACTTTTGTTCCACGGAAACAAAGTGGCCCAACTAAAGGTTCGTTTATACGCGACGTATTACACTGACGTCAGCACTAATGTCGTTTTGTCAGTACTTTGTTATCGACATACATTATAACTTTTTTTTATTGTATAGTTTTAACGACGAAGGAAAATGACCTGCGTACTTTTGAGAAGAAAATAAAAGACATATGTACTATATAAGTGCTTGAGATTTAGATGTATGTACATAATCTTGACGGAAATAAATACCTTTACTGACTCTTCCGAGTCCTTTGTGGGAATAAAATTCGATATTTTTCTTATATTAGATATATACCTCTGGCGGAAAGTGGATGTGTGGGTATTACCTATACACCTCTGCCTACCCCTTCGGGGACCCTTGTGGGAAGGCGTGAGGATATATTATTATTATTATAGATACAAATGCGAATGTCTGTGAGAATGTGCCCCTCTTTCACGCATAAACAACTTAACGAAATTATGAGAAATTTGCCACAGCGATAGATTATCAGCTGGACTAAGGACATATAATATAATTTTATTAAAAAAGTATCCCTGATATTAAATTTTACGCGGGTAAAACCGCGAGCATATCTAGTACTAAATGTGTTATTACTGAATTTCTCGATCTCATGCTTGAGTATATTTTATAAGACTAAAGACCTATATATTTCTGTGTTTTGACATCGCTGTGCCGTATGCATAGACCTTTGGTAGTCTGAGCGCGAACTCAAGTGAGTATATTGTTAGGTAGCGATTCCGAGACGATATATACCGCCCATTCGACACTGAATGGATATTAATGATGGTTGCCGAACGACCACCTGACTTCGCGAAAGTGGAACCAGTGGCCATTTTCTTTCTTCGAGAGCATTATATTATAATTTCCAGAGGTTAATGTTACTGAATCACCGATAAGTTTAATTAATTATTTAAAGATACTAGCTACATACCGCGACGGGCGGTCAGTAAACGAATATCCAATACCGACCGTGCATTTTTGCTCAGAATTGGGTTGTTCGGAGAAGTGCCTTACAAAAATCACCCTAATTCTGGATAGGTCCTGCGGTAAGGTATTCAGAATTAATACATTAATATCATCACGCCAAGTCTCTCATGGGGTGGGCACAGAGGGTAGAGTGCGTGTTGTCCTAGACTAAATAATAATAGTTGTTAAGACAAATGCATAGTAATTCTGGCAAAAGCCAGAAAAAATTATAAAAGGGTTCCGTTTGGCCATTATACTGCTAGCACAGCAGCTCCACGCTTTATTAAGAAGGCAGCGCACGAGTTACCATAACCGCTTAACTTAAGTTTCGAGTGATATACATCCATACGTACTCACGCTTTTAAATAATAGTGGAAGGATTTACGGTTTGACCTACCCGGCACCACCCACACGGTCAGATCTATAAATTTTCCAGAACCTGTACTTAGCCCTGTAATAGCCGTGTAAATAAATACCGGCCAGGAATCTTTAGGGCTGTCCAAATTTGGTTATGGATTTTTTTATGCACAGGCCCTAATTTGATAAAAAAAAACGTGATTATCATAATATATATTGCTATCAGAGATAGCAAACGAAAAGTATAAAACTGGTTTTGAAAATAAAATATTTTTTAAGCGATTCTCTTAACTATAAGGTGGTAAATCTCGTGGTATGATAAATAACTGTACTAAAGTTCATTAAAAACTCATCTGTGCCGTCAGGATTCAAACTTACAATCTTTCCGTTTTATGCAAATACTCGAATCAATCGGTCACCACGGCTCTCTTAACATACATTTGAAATGTATAACGCTTAATCCCTAAGAGCAGGTAAAGAGAGTACAACGCCAGTAGAACGTTCTCTGCAGACATGCAGACTTCTACGAAATAAATTTACCAATATATTCTTACCAAGTAAGTATATACATATATCGCCGTTACCCAAGCACGACTATACATACGCCTTTGAATTGCTTCTCAAACTTGGTATACTTACTGTATACCAAGTATAATATAATGTTACCGTGGCAGCCCTAAGTCCACATAGAATATTAATATTTTGTAGTTGGCTGCATCGATACGTGCCCGATGCCCAGCCTGTGAATGTAAAGTCTTGCTGGATAGAGGGATATTTATTGCGCTACCGGTACGCTCGTGGTCCGCTAGATCACAAAACTGGATTAACTTTTGCTTGAGATCCAGTTTCTCAGAGATGTAAGAAGGTTTCTTGATATTGAGTAATAATAATAACAATAAATATTGCCTGGATAAAACTGTAATACAATAGGTCATGTTACCCGTCCCGTGTACAGTGTGTGCGTGTGTGTTTATGTGTACGTGTGTGTGAGTGTAGAATACTTTATGTTGCTAAAGCAAGATACACCTTTGAAAAATTCTCAAACTGTTATCCTTTCCGTTCAGAACTTTATTGAATATAAGATGTGCCCGCGGTTCCATCCGCGTACACAATTGTGCTTCGGTGGATTTTATCTGTTACATTATATATCCTACTAGCTACCTCGCCCAGCTTTACTTGGGTGAAAAAATTATAGTTGCTATAACACGATCACAACGCGTGAATTCCAATTGTAAATCTAAACCATTCTCGAATCCATCCTGAAGACAGAAAATTTTATTGAAATCGGTCCATCCGTTTGCAAGCAGACAAACATTCATTTTTATATATATAGATGCGTTAACCCACCTAATAATCGATCTCGAGCGATCTCCTCCATCCTCAATGACTTTGGCATTTATAATATTAGTAGGGTCAATCTCGTTGAAGTAATAATAATAAATAATAATATATCCTCACGCCTTCCCACAAGGGTCCCCGAAGGGGTAGGCGGTACCCACACACCCACTTTCCGCCAGAGGTATATTAGGTGCCAACGTGACAGATGGCGAGTCCATCGCCGTTACTCGAGCACGACTCAAAGACGTAAGTATACGCCTTTGAATTTCTTCTCAGACGTATGCAGGTTTCCTCTCGATGTTTTCCTTCACCGTAAAGCTCGTGGTGTGACTAATCACTGTACTTAAGTTCAGAAAAACTCATTGGTACAGGCGGGATTCGAACTTGCGACCTTTGCGTCGCAGGCAACTGCTCGAACCACTCGGCCACCACGGCTATTTGAACGTATTAATTTTTAAATTAAGAATGTATAGTTGGGTAATAGATCTCGTTGAACTTAGTTTACCTTAAGAATGTATAACCTCAAAACATGATCCGTTGGTAGAAATCTGAAAACATTCGCATCCCAAGAGAGAGAGTTCAAGAGAGGTAGGGCATAACGGGTTTCCCGTTCGATTTGGAGCTGCCCGACTGGGGCAGGACCTCCACCTTATAGAAGTCAGTAGCCAAATAACACAATTTATTGTGTTGTGTTCCTACGTGGTGAATAAGGTTTCCAGTAATGAGCTCCTTGGGGAGGGGGGAGGATTGTTACATTGTGTTGGAAGCAGAGGGATTAAACCTTATGCTGCCAACACACTATAACTCTCCGAAGACAGTGGCAACGGGCAAGTGATACTTCGGTATCTTGAGCGTAAATAGGCTACGGTAACCGTTTCCCATCAGGTGGGCCGTATGCTTGTTTGCCACTCCAGTAGTATAAAATAATAATAAATAATAGTTTAAAAAAACTAAAAATATACACTTTTTATAGAAAATCCAACCATTCATTTTTTTGTGATTATTTTAGCGATTATTTTAACGATTATTACGTATCGTATTATCAAGTTTATCTTTCGAATCAGCACCTTTGCTTAGCAGTGAAAAAATGTATAAAAAAATCGCTGATCCTGATTATCCTAGTAAGGATCAAAGATCAAAATGTTTAAAATATTGTATTGTCATCGGTCCTTAATAAGTATGCCAAATTTCGAGTTAATCCGACGTTTTGAAGGGGGTTAAAATCATGTTCAAAGATTCCGTTACATACTAACATACATACGTCTCAAGCAAATAAAAGCGTATTAAAAAAAAAAACAATCCCAATCACCGGGCAGGTGACAACCGCGAGTAGACACGGAAAACATTTTAACCCCCAAACGCGCGTTGTGGTCGCATCGGCCCCGACGGCCGTCGCTATAAATCGCCCACAGTTGTCGAGAAATGTATCAATTGGTACGTGATTCCGGGATTGTTGGAACAATGCATACAGACTTTGAGGTTACATTTAGAAGCGTGAATAGCTTTATTTGCTTGGGGAACGTATATGGCCTTTTTGGATACATTTATTAGAAACCGGCATGTATGCAGAGAGATATGTATGTATTACATAACTTACACGGTAATTGTCACAAAATATTGGTCGTAGGTACATAATGTTGATTTAAATTGTAAGGAAAGAGGAGGATTTTCTTAAAAAATATATTTAATTCGGTCTACACGATACGTATGGACGATTTTAGTGATAGACGAAGCGATATGTGTAGCTAATGCTACTGCTACCTGCTACCCAATGATTTCTAAAACTAAATTAGGAATGATTGGGTTCTTAAATCAATATTAATGACTAATTTCATTCCCCTTTAAGAACAAGTACCCTCCAAATACATATCCAAAGTATAATTTATCTTTGTATCAAAAAAAAAACAAATAAATAAGTTAAGAGGTTCGTAAATAAATTCTCATTTAAACGATTAATTTGGATCAGTAATAGTGAAATACACTCTCTCCAATACACTGTTTTGTTTTTAGGATAAAGAAAAACGAATTATGGCTAATCTTTTTCAAATACGCTCTCGTTATATATACTTCAAACGCCCGTCAGATACTAAGCTCACACGTGTTTGTTGTCTTTCTCACTAAAGAATTAGAACCGAAGCAAATAAAACGTACAAGAGAAGAAAACACACTCAACAAGAAAACCACTAAATTTATTTTAAATCCCTCTATTTGACATTAACGTATGCACTCTGTATCCTGAAACAAATCACTTGTCGACCCCAAATTAACCACGAACTCACGAAGTGTTTGTATAAGAACACACCATAGATTTTTTTTAAAATAAATCCGAATATAGAATTCTGTAAATACGAGGTTTAAACACGTGTAAAGGAATCCAAATGCTATTTCCAGCTTCATAGCTATTAACAATAATCCTTTTTATTTATCAGTGAAACGTTTCAGCTTAGGCGAAACGACCGTAGTTCTAGCAGCATAGGGTTGAAAATGGTGTGATCTGCGATTTTTTAATGGTAGAATTTTAAACCATTCTGCACTATTATTAGTCTTAAAATTGTGCACTTTGTTTCCAGTTTTAATTCAGCTGAGTATGTATGAATGAAAAGGAAAGGGTAAGGAATGAAAATGAAGCAAAGCATCAAGAATGATGAGAAGAGAGAAAGGAGGTTTTTACCTAGCTGTAAGCACAGATGGGGTTATCAATAATAATAATTCACTTCTAGGACATCCTTCGCCCAGTTATCAGAATATTGGTCTGGGTATTGTACATATATTATTTATGAGTATACAACTATACAGCAATGTTAATTGTACTGTAATTGTAGTACAAATACATTCTTTAAATTAATTAAGCCGGCGAGTATGTATGATCAGTGTGTGTACAGTGTGAACAATTTCCAATTTCTTGTGAAAACTTGCGTTTTACACTCTTCCTACCTCGTGAGTGACTCGGCGTGATTATATGTTTGTATAGAATTTGTCCTCACTCACGCCTTCCCACAAGGGTCCCCGAAGGGATAGGCAGAGGTGTATAGGTAATACCCACACACCCACTTTCCGCCAGAGGTATATCAGGTGCCAACGTGACAGATGGCGAGTCCTTTGAATTTCTTCTCAGACGTATGCAGGTTTCCCATCGATGTTTTCCTACACCGTAAAGCTCGTGGTGTGACTAATCACTGTAAAACTAAATGTAACTAAATCACTGTTCAGAAAAACTCATTGGTACAGTCGGGATTCGAACTTGCGACCTTTGCGTCGCAGGCAACTGCTCGAACCACTCGGCCACCACGGCTCTCTATAGCATTTGAAGCAGATAAAACGAATATAGAAAGTATATAGTCGTTTTTCTCTTTCATTCAATTCTAAGCTCCAATCCACTAAAGTAATTGATACATCCACAATACCACAATGCAAGCTGCGTCTCTCACTGCGTCTTGCTGCAGTGAGTATAAAATCCAAAGATTAATTAGCAGTGTGAACCAGCACTTATACTAACTCTTATTAACTGCACTGCGGTAATTCAGATTAATAACCCACTATAAAATATTATTTCTGAGCTGTTCGCTTGCTGGGGCCACAGAAGTAAGTGTAAAATATTGTATTGACTAATTAAACATTTTTGAAGTGAAAACTTCTCTAGGCGCGTTGAGCACTTTTTGGTGAACAAAAATCATGGAACTCGCGTCGTCGTCACCGAACGCTTTCCATGAGCTATATATATATACTGTGTATAGATGTGTATTTTTAAGGTGAATAAAAGAAGCAGAGGAAGACCACGTTCCAACTACCTGGATCAAATCGATCGGACGCTCAAGGACGGGAACGTCAAGAGTACTCGAAACCGACGAGCATGTATGAAGAGACTGAGGAATGTAGACGAAGCGAAAGAGGTATGCAAGTCTAGAGAGAACTGGCGCTCTATACTCTCTACCTACCCCGTTAGGGACTTGGCGTGATGATATGTATGAATAAAAAAGCGTGAAATTCCCGTCATCGTTACCGGACGCTTCCCTGAGCTGTATGAATACTATGTACGTTATTTCAATACATACTGACAATTAAAAAAATACACACGATATTGTTCAAGTTGTCACTTCTGTCCCTCTCGGAGTGCCACTGTTTTTTAAATGTCTTTCGTAAGTGTCTTTTCCTTTTTGCTGAATAATAACGAAACCAAAAAGCTTCTAGTCAGGTAGGAACTTAAGCAAACACTGACAATCTATATATATATATATATATATATATATATATAGGAGATCCCATTTGTGAACTCACTCATCACGAAATCTCAGGAACTATTAGGCCGATTGGCTTGAAATTTGGTAGGAGTATTCCTACGCGGTGTAGAGTAAAAGAGAGTAAAGGTCAGCTAAGAACGGATTTTTAGAAACTCAACTTTTTTTTTAAACACTTTTTAACTATTGCCTCCATAGGGGAAGTAATAGTTGAAAAACGTGTTTTCTTTTTTACTTTTCACCCGGGCGAAGCTGGGCGGGACAGTTAGTAGGTCATAAAACTTCGGCGGAAGGCGTTGCTGATCGATGTTAGTAAACTAATTGAACGACTGACTTAATGCTTGCTAATGGCTTGGACTGGTGCTTGTAAGGGACGGGGGTTGAAAGTATCACAATCTGTTAGGGCATTTAAATAAACAAGTCTCAAAATAGGTCAAGCTATACTATAGTAAGTAGATAACAATATAATAATAATAATATATCCTCACGCCTTCCCACAAGGGTCCCCGAAGGGGTAAGCAGAGGTGTATAGGTAATACCCACACACCCACTTTCCACCAGAGGTATATTAGGTGCCAACGTGACAGATGGCGAGGCCATCGCCGTTACTCGAGCACGACTAAACATACGCCTTTGAATTTCTTCTCAGACGTATGCAGGATTCCTCTCGATGTTTTCCTTCACCGTAAAGCACGTGGTGTGACTAATCACTGTACTTAAGTTCAGAAAAACTCATTGGTACAGGCAGGATTCGAACTTGCGACCTTTGCGTCGCAGGCAACTGCTCGAACCACTCGGCCACCACGGCCACAACTTACTAGATAACAATAAGTATAGATACATGCATGAATATGTAAAGTGGGTGTGTGGGTACGACCTTTACACCTCTGCCCCTTTAGGGACCCTTGTGGGAAGGCGTGAGGATATATTATTATTATTTATAGGACATAATGAAAACAAGGCAAAAGAAGTTCGCTTATAGAGAAAGCTGGCGCTCTACTCTACCTACATACATATATATGTACATATGATTACGTATATATAGGACATTCATAGGTGATAATCATGTTAGTTATACCAATAACAACTTGCAATGGGAATACAACCTTTAACTTCGTTGATATACGTTTCATATTATCTTTTTTTTTTTGTATTATCTCTCGTAGCGTGAGTTCCGGGAACTTTTGCTACTTAACCGGTCAATGGCGAGACCTAGGCCTCCAGCCAGGCACTTTATTTTTAAGCAACACAGCTAAGGGCACCTCCTGTGGGGTACGAACCAGAGGTCGGTTGTGTGTTTCATATTCTCCAAAATGTGTTAAAAGATAAACTCATTCTAAAATAACATGCGTTAGGTTGATATAAAACGGTTCATTGCCTGTGAGTTTCCATCGCAGAACTTCACTGCTTATCTTAGGAAATACAAGTGTGTACCTACTCGAGCACAAGTA
The DNA here is from genome assembly GCA_016069955.1 of Drepana arcuata. Classification (NCBI taxonomy): domain Eukaryota; kingdom Metazoa; phylum Arthropoda; class Insecta; order Lepidoptera; family Drepanidae; genus Drepana; species Drepana arcuata. The sequence continues at coordinate 9,427 of JACCPG010007182.1, forward strand.
GGGACACAGTAGCTAATTAAATTTACTCGGAAAAGGAACGAATGTTGCGGTGCAGTTCCAAGCAGTACCGCAACAGGTTTCAAATATATGGACTGCGTCGTAACACTACCTTTCGATGCAGTATTTTTTATTGCCTAGCCCACAAGGTTCTCCAAAGAGGTTAAGCACAAGTTTAATAACATCTACATTTCAACAAACTTGTAGGTGCCAACGTGAACGAGAAGAGTTTGTCGCCGTCGTTCACGCTCAACAGAACGTACCTCTTTAGAGGATGTTCAGGCTTATACAAGTTTCACGAACCACGTGATTCATTACTATTAACACGTTTAGAAAATGTCAATGGCGTCGTGGCTTAGTAGTTCGAGTAGCCTGCAACACAAAAATTGCAAGTTCGAATCCCGACTGTATCATTAGGTTTTCTGTACAGTGTGGAAAGGCGAAGATATAAATCACACTGGTCATAGAACTCCTGAGTTCTCCAGGACTCCAGAGTCCTGAGTTTGAAATTATTCCCCCAGCAATGATTCGTTAGCAGCGTTATTCGCAGGCAGAGGTGTATAGGTAGTACCCATACACCTACTTTCCACCAGAGATATATTTTTAGGTGCCATCGTGACAGATGGCGAGTCCATCGCCGTTACTCAAGCACGACTTGAACCGCAACCATTGACATACTATATATAGTCCCTATTTGCTTCAGCTCCTGTCCACATAGATGCAGCTTTCGTAACGTCGTAATTAAAATCTCCAGTATCGGTTACTCTACAATACATTGTACCATAGCTTGTTCTATCCTATCTTCCGTTTATGGTTTTATTATGTACAGGTCTTATAGCTCCTATAAAATCCATCAATAAAATTCTATGGACCAATCGAGTGCCATTATAAATCGACCTTAGAATCGAACATTAGATAATGGACTTTATAAAAATTATCGTATTATACGGCATGAAATGTTACAAATTACAATGTTAACTTAAAATAATCATTCGTTGTGAATTATTTTATTAAAGGGTGGCCACCCCGAGAGCATTTATTACCGCGAAGCAGGCAGGCCAATAAAACCACTGAATCAAAGAGAAAAAGTGCTCTCCATTCTATAAATATTTTATTTCGGATAGTGAGAAGTAGTGCGACTACGATTTGATGCAGATTCCATTGCCGACCGGCTCTTGCCTTAAATAATATATCGTTTGTTAATGTACTCTAAGCTCGTAAAGTTTACTCAGTGCTAGTCTTTGAACCAGGTAAAGACTATAAGATAAATAAATAAGAGTACCTCTCCTGTCATATTATGGCAACGAACTAGTTTTTACTGTGTATATTTACAATAGATATATTATCGCGGCGAATCGGCGAATCGAACGGCACTAACGCTGTAGACTTCCTGTCTACAGCGTCAGTTCTCTCTAGAACTACATACTTCCTGCGTTACATCAACATTAATTAGTCTCGTCATACATGCACGCTGTTCTCGAGAGCTCTTGACGTTTCTTCCTGGCACTTGTTCTGTTGCGTGAACTCTTTTCTGTAGTATGATGGTTTTGAAGGTTTTGAAGCCAAAATAAATGGAAGAGTACTAGGTAGGTCAAAAACTTGTGAAATTGAGTCGCCATCTTAAGCTCTAATCTACTCTACTACATACAGGCGTTGAGTTTCTTCTCAAAAATATGCAGATATCTTCTCGATGTTTTCCGAAATCGAAAAAAAAAAATGCAAAAAGCCAGGGTTCGACTTGCAATCTACATTGCTGGGGACTATTCGAAATACTGAGCAAACACGGCTCTTAAATTTTATCCGTATATAAAGCGGTATAAGCTTTAATTGTGTAACGTCTCAATTCTAAAACCATTCAACCAGAAAAGCTCGCAACCCAACCAGCATTATAAGGAAAGAACCGTGAATTAAGGAACTTTATTTAATAAAAAAAAGTTAGAGTGGTGAACTTGTTCAATTTAAAATAACTTTCCGCGGAAAGTCTCGGAAACTCAAACTCATAGTCACCGTACATGGGGAGCTCGAGAACTTTTACTAATGTGTACTAGTCAAATGGACTCTGGAGAGTTCATTTCCGCGATATAGCACTCTAACTCAATGGTATAAGGTCTAAAATATGATGTGGTGTTAGTTATATAAATAACGTAGACTACCACTCATGCATATGGAAATTGGGACTTAGGTCATGGAAAATAATCGGTGCCTATTTCTCTGATAGTTTTATATACTAACGCCATAAAGGGTGGCTCAGTAGGGTGTAGTAATTGATTAGTCATGCATCAGGATTCATCGTGGGGGTCTTTCTAAGAGTACGTGCTGGTCTTTTATCCGAATGGTAATTTACAGGATACACACTTTTATGGAAACATTACACTAACAGATAGAAAGGATGAGTGAAGAAAGACTGAACAGATATACAATGCAAAAGTGTGTGCAAGTAGAGACAGAGGAAGGCCACGTTCCAACCTAGATTGAATCGATCGTATACTCACGAATAGGAACTTGAATAGTACTCAAAACCGGCGAGCATGTATGAAGAGACTGATGAATGTCGAAGCGAAAGAGTAGAAAGAGTACGCACATTTATTATATTATATCTCTTTATTACTATTCATGTTTTCTTAAAAAGGTCGTCAAAGAGGCAAGGGTGTTAAAAAAAATTACACCCACATTTTCCCGAAAATTTCAAAGTGTATTTGTATTATGACATGCGGCGAGTCTACCGACGTCTCTCAGACAAGACTCTACAAACTGATTCGTATTCTTCATAGATGTACCCATCCCTCAACTTTAGTTAAGATAATTTAAAGGGGTACCATCATTTTCCAATGTGACAGATGGCGAGTCTGCAGTCGTATCGGTCGTAACTTTGCGTATAAAATACATTTCACGTGAAAAGACAATTCCTTCGGCATAAACTTCGTGTTGAGATAGAGGCGCCGCTCTAACTTTGAAGGAAAAACTCATTTATACAGACCACAGGGGTGTACCGCTAAGTCACTCGAACACGGCTTCAACTAAATACAATTCATTATATTTTAAGCAGAAAATATTGAGGGTTAAATAGAAAGTGCACGGAATACTGTGACAACCCACTATTACTGACACCGGTACAACGAATAGGCTTGACAAATAGCTTGTGCCACTTACAGGAGCGTTTGTATCACTGTCATGTTGCCGTCCATCTCTGTTACAAGGGTGTAAGGTACGACCCTTATGCATACTTCATCACTTCACTTTTCTCACACGTTTGGTTTCTAAACGTCCACTTTTAGAGTAAACTTGCTTGATACTGGCTTAAATCGATATAAACGAAAATATTTTCTTATATACATTTTTACATACATACATATCATCACGCCAAGTCCCTAACGGGGTAGGCAGAGAGTATAGAGCGCCAGTTCTCTCTAGACTTACATACCTCTTTCGCTTCGTCCACATTCATCAGTCTCTTCATACATGCTCGTCGGTTTCGAGTACTCTTAACGTTCCTTATACATTTTTATAATAATAAAAATGTTTTTTCGTATAAATAAAAAATATTTTTATACAAATAGCCGAGTGTTTTCAGTAATTGCCTGCGACACAAAGATCGCAAGTTCGAATCCCGACTGTACCAATGAGTTTTTCTGAACTTAAGTTCAGTGTTTAGTCACACCACGAGCTTTGCAGTCAAGGAAAACATTGAGAGGAAACCTGCATACGTCTGAGAAGCAACTCAAAGGCGTATAGTCCTGCTTGAGTAACGGCAATGGACTCGCCATCTGTCACATTGGCATCTAAAATATATCTCTGGCGGAAAGTGGGTGTGGGGACCCTTGTGATATATATATATATATTTTTTTATACAATAAGAGTAGCGAAGAAGTGACCTACGTGATGAAAAGCAGTTAATGTAGCCAATTTACGCTCACGATACCGAAGTATCACTTGCGCGTTGCACTTGGTGTTCGGAGAGTTATACTGAGTTGGCAGTATTATTGTAACGCAAAACAAAACGTGTTCGAAGCATTGTTCGCAACACTCGTCCACTGATAGAACCGGGTCCGTCCCAATAATAAGTGACGTATGTGCAAATTTAATAACGCACGTACGTTGCGAGTTAGCATTACGCGCTACGATACGATAGAATACAAAAGGTTCGGTGCTACGACGCGGCTTCGATTCTCGTAGCTGTTGTTGCTATCTTCGCAACAATGTTTTACGCATGCGTTGCTTGTCACAAAAGGATGCACAGTTTGTGCGCATCTTCTTTGAGTCCTATATTTATATTATAAATAATAATAATATATCCTCACGCCTTCCCACAAGGGTCCCCGAAGGGGTAGGCAGAGGTGTATAGGTAATACCCACACACCCACTTTCCGCCAGAGGTATATTAGGTGCCAACGTGACAGATGGCGATTCCATCGCCGTTACTCAAGCACGACTATACATACGCCTCTGAATTTTCTTCTCAGACGTATGCAGGTTTCCTCTCGATGTTTTCCTTCACCGTAAAAGCTCGTGGTGTGACTAATC
>JACCPG010007185.1:0-13939 GCA_016069955.1 Drepana arcuata
TGGCTGCGCTTTTGGTGGGGTTCACTTCAATTCTCCATTTCCGGAACCACCGCCCCAGGGCTGTGACCGCGGATTGGAGGTTGTCGTGAATTCCCTCGGGGGTTCTACCTTTGTAGTAGATAGCCGTATCATCGGCGAATAGAGCGCTTTTAACTCGTCTAAAGGGGGGAATGTCGCTAGTATAAAGCGTGAATAGGAGTGGCGAGAGCACTGAGCCTTGCGGGACTCCTGCTCGTATGGGATGGGGGGAAGAGAGTGTGCCCTCGACTCTGTAGCGGAAGGAGCGGTTCGACAAAAAGTCCCGTACTATGCGTATGTATAGTCGTGCTTGAGTAACGGCGATGCACTCGCCATCTGTCACGTTGGCATCTAATATACATCTGGCGGAAAGTGGGTGTGTGGGTATTACCTATACACCTCTGCCTACCCCTTCGGGGACCCTTGTGGGAAGGCGTGAGGATATATTAACTACGATATTATTATTTAGAATGATATTAGAAACTAATATTGCAAATTTTTTTTAATAGACCTTTATATTTTAATGATTTAAAAAATAATTATGTATATAGAGTATTCTAAGCATGAACTCACCTCCATGACGACATAGACGTAGGCGGGGCTGTCCATGCAGTCATGCATCGCAACGAGGTTCGTGTGGTGCAGGGCCGTGAGCTCGCGCAATATTTTTATCTCCTTTACCAAGATTTCAGACGCTTTTTGGATCCCTTTCTTGGTAACCACTTTCACGGCCACGCTTTGTGACAGATTCTGCGAAATAAACAGACACGTTTTTGTACAGCAAATAAAGCTTCCATAAAAAAAATGAGGATCCTTCTGTGTTTTCTCCTCCGAGCTCCTTACATAGTGGACGAACTTTTTTAGTTCAATAGCAACTAGATACATTTATAATTGTATCGTAAATTATATGCATCAGGTTCCGAATTGGGATTATTTGTCTATATAATAATAATATATCCTCACGCCTTCCCACAAGGGTCCCCGATTGTCTATGTGTTCAATTTTATAATCCAACATAGCAAACTTAAAAGTATGTCTTAAAACAAATTGATTGGTTGGTTCAGCGTATAGCAGTTGCTCAATAATATGATTAAAGGCTCACCCAGATACAATTTTAATTGCACTATAGCAAGTCATGTCTTTAAAACGATAACGTAAGTGCAGCAAGCGTTGCATAAGGAAGGCCGGCAGGTGGGCAAGTGCCATGTGAACAGATATCTTAATAATATGACACGAGTTATATTAAGTGGACACGTCGGTGCATTATGGTACAAGGTTTATCACCAGCTACCAGATCATTTAGTCAGATTTAGCCTTTGTGTGACAATAGAAAAATATTCGCCTCATGCGAATATGAATAAAAAAAATAAAAACTTTAAATGCAGGTAAAATTAATTGATTGTACGGGCTATAATTTTGCATAGTATCCTAACTAATTACAAAGAATCTATATATGTAGGTACTATATTTTTCAGATCGGAATACTTCCAAATATTACACGAATAAATAAATATTTTTGTAACTCCTTGAAATAAGTACTGAGTTTTCTTTCAATGTGCACAACGTTAATTATTGTTTATTTATATATTTAATTTTGGTTTGATTTGCCCTTGCTTTTACACAGAAGGGGCTTGGGTGGTGCGCCGGCGCCGATCTAACATTAGATCGCCCTACATTCCGTAGGCTCGTGCAGCATGACCTAATTTCAACACAAACTTCGAGCGGGGTTCTTTTAGGGCAATTTTTTATAAACATGAATTGTTAAATATAATGTATAATAATATATATCCTCAAGTCTTGCCACAAGGGTCCCGAAGGGGAAGGCTTGAGGATATAGAGGTGTATAGGTAGTACCCACAACCAACCAACTAGAGGGAACCAGAACTCAAAGCTGTATGTCTAAGTGCGAGTATGTATGAAGAGACTGATGAATGAAGTGAAAGAGGTATGTAAGTCTAGAGAGTACTGGCGCACTACTTTATGCCTACCCTGTGATTGACTCGGCGTGATATGGTACGGATGGATATCCATCCGATACGAAACATTACCATCCGTATATGTATATGTGTATATTGTGTAGAAGTTACATACATAGATAAATTTGTACTCAAGCTATGCATCTGTATTGACATTTATCGTGTGACCGCATTTTAGCCTGTTATCGCTTATATGAAGTTTTTTCATTGTATCTAATCGATAGCAGCTTTTTAATATATTCCACACTTATAAAACACCGCATGGAAAGCTTTATCTTAATGAACCGTGCAAACAATACTCATCACTGTTCTTTACTCCGACGATGTAATTTAGGTATAATTTCGCTTATTTATGTTTTGGCACTACCAATGATTGGAGTATACATACAAACCGGCTTCAAAGTGTGCGCTGCACACAAACGTGTCATTCAATAAAGTGTCCTTGGTGGGATAGAGCACGGTGCGTATCCTATTGTGTGAAGCGTTTTGTTCTGGTTACTAGAAACAAAGCAACGAAACCTAATCCATATTAGAATAGCTCAACTCAACGTAACTACTGACCATAGTAAAGACCGGATTATTACTGACGTCATTTAGTGGATGGAAGCCACTATAGAGCGTACATATAGGTATAATAAATGTAAATGTTTTTTATTTTGCTTAAATGGTCAAATCAGGAAGTACAGACGATAAGCGAAACTACTACATGCATTAATGATTTTTAAAATCAATGTTCCTAGTCGGTTGCTAAAGCACCTGTGCTATTGCGCCATGGTTACGCTTAAAAATAACCTATATAAGAAAATCTGGGAAGTCTGATAAACAGTAATACAGATTGTCTCTTTTTTACCGACTTCCTGCAAGCATTCCCTAAAAAGCGCCATCGTGACAGATCACGAGTCTGCCGCTTTTTTTAAATATTTTCTATCATTTGGGAAATATTGTATGTCCTAACACCAAATTTGCTATCACATTCTGATCTATCAGTTTCCCAATACTAAGTTGGCTTTCCTTTCTGTAAATCTTAAGAGAATGCTTTCTTCACACAAGCTGAGTTGGAGGTGATATTTCCAAAATGTAAAAAATGGTCTGACCAGTATAGACACACCTTACTTAACTAAATATTAACCTAGTTAAAGCCAGCTGTGCATACAAACCTCAATAGTACCAGCTGCTTTTTTCTTAGTTACTCAGTGATAGACATACAGAATTCTGGTTTACTTATAGTGTAAATATACAATATTAATAACTTCAAATAGAGCATGAGCATCATGACATCAATTATCATACAGTGGAAAATGGGATTTTAGAGTTCTTCCCCAAAAAGCAGTGTAGGTGTGAGGTTGTTTGTTCCTCTTGCATGCAACAACTGCAGAATGGATTGGATAAAATTTGGCACAGATATAATTTATTAGCTGGATTAACACATAGGACAAGTTTTATTGCAGAATAAAAATCACTTAGGAGCTCAAGTTTTAAGCAGGTAACTATGGATATTCAAGAAGACACTAAAAGCATTACATTTGAAAAAAATTATGCTGAATCCTTTTTCTCAAATTTGTAAATTACCCTAAAAGTTACCCATCCAATTTTTAAATCAAATAATTTACTAATACAATATGTTTTGATCACTAAAGTTAATTAGCTACCAAATTTCATCTTAAGCGGTCCATGTAGATTCAAATTAATTAATTAAAAAATAGAATAACAAATATCTAAATAAAATATACAATAAGCATCAGAGCAAATTCACTGTGATTGACAGACCGTCAGATCTTCCTGAAGAAGGGTTTGTTTTCATTTGAAGCCCTAAAAAGAAACCTTATAAGACACCATCAACTAATGAAAGTTATTAAGTGGTTTGACACTGCTGTTATCTGCATTATATTTACCACCATATACAATGTTAAACAATTAGTTGTAGTATTAAACAAAAAAGTATACATATGTAATTATTCCCATTTTGTTTGCACTTCTTCCATACATTATTTATATATTATTTAGAAATAAGTTTATGTCAATGTCTGTTTGTCATCCCATATTTCAATTTATTAAATTTATTGCACTACATGAACCTAATGATTATTCAGTACATATCTATAATTTGTTGGTATTTCAAGAAATATTATGTGGGTTGTAGCTCTGTTGCAAATAAAGCCTTAAGTTGTTTATTTAGAACAACGTAAGGCTTTAGTTTATTTAGAACAACATTATTAGCAAATTAAACAATATTTATTTCAAGTGCATATAGAAAATAAAATAATATTTACAGCATGTAAATATTTTTTATTTCAATATCATGATATTTGAATAGTTTAAAGATGCTCCAATATGGTATATTAAAATATAATCAAACCTACACACCTTTGCTATAATGCCTACATATACTGTTTATTTTCATTTAGCCTAAGGTTATTTTGTCAGCTGATTTATTTTGCATCTGTCAACATATACAAATATCTGTTTAGCACTGTTGATGTTGTGCTCATTGATTACGTTTAAATAATACCTAGCTGTTAAGACAAATAAACACAAGCCAAAATATTGGCAAGTCTCTATTGCGCCATCAGTGCTGTATTTGGAATGCACGACGTTCTACCATCCACTTTGTGAACTAATCAATACTATCGTGACACAATTATAAACAATCAAATTAGGTAAAAACGGGATGAAGAATACCACGATAGTGATCGAGTAACAGTAGAAACCAGAACAATGGAAAACGGTGTTCGAGATCATACCTTTCTCTTCCTTCCTTTGTATACCATAGCGAATGCTCCGTGCCCTATTATGTCTTGTTTGGTGAACTCATAATCACCAACTTGTACGACTTCCATTTTCACAAGTTTTCCTTTAACTACCGACATTTTTAACGAGTATTTTTATTTACAGTCTTCAGGAATCTATATTATTCTTAAAACTGTATGAAGAGGAACTTGACTAAGTGCTACATTCTGATCACTGCATATTCTTAATCACTTCCGAGTATAAAAACAAATAGTTTGCGTTTCACAACATAAATATTTTAGTAATGTTTCATGGTTTCGTTAAACCGTTTCTCACAACACACAATGAATGCAAAATGAGTAAAGTGATTTTATTTTGTGTTGATTTTACGAAGTAGACAACAGAGTTGTCAATGTTGCACTATTTGAACCAATGTTACCATTATGTACAAATGTATTTGTTACAAAAAGATACTATAGATTTAAAGTAATTAAATTTAAACTTAGTGATATTTTTACTCAGGTAGGAAGAATACTATAACTGTAATTCGATATATTCTTGTTGCTTAAAGCAGGCCAAATGATACTCGGAATCATAACCAATTGCAATCTACATTTACAATCGCAAATACTTAAGGTATTTGAACTTAGTTATGGTAACCATCCTTACTTCGTTTGTTATAATTTATTTTAGGTATTAGAAATTTGCAACATTTTTCAGTTTTAAATTTCATACTAATTTTGTTTTGTATAGTTTTTGTTACTATTATGACATGGATACTAAGCCTTCAACCGCAAACATACTAGACATTTTAGTTTAAATGTATGAAAACTGCACAAACTTGGTAATTACCAGCCAATACAGCAGATGTTATTTCAGCTCCTGCTTCTGGAAGCAAACTTAAGAACAAAAGTAGACAGAAATATTCCTATATAATATCAGAGGTATTCAGTATTTATATTATATGATTTCACGTGAATACTTAATAAATGTGCCTATTTATTTATAATCTTAAAAAATGGTCAGTCAATGAAACAGTACTGTAAACCAAAGATTACAATGTGTACTGTAACACTGTAAACACTAATACAAAGATATTTAAACTGCCCGGTTCTAACACCCGCCAGTCTAACAGTATTTTCTTAGGTGTTTTTGTAAGACTTATTATATTATGCCTTTGCCTCTTGGATTCTGCCTTTCGGATTTCGGTATGCAAGAGGAATGATTCGTATTTGGTCAATACGAATCATTCCCCATTTCTTCACACACTTTTTTGAACAATCTTGACTGTAGGGGAGGACTTTCCTCCTGATGGTAAGCGGTTACGGCGGTCATAGGCATGAACGCTTGCAACACCAGGGGTATTGCTCAGGCGCTACCAACTCTGCAGGAATCTTGCCACACCCTTCATGAAGAATTCCATGCCATTCCTTCCTTTCCTTCCATTCCTTCATTCCACAGCCTGAGCGGTCGCGGAAGGAAACTCCTTTGGAACCGCGCAATACGAGACCTTGGTGGTTCCAAGTTATGGGGATAAATTCCCCGTCGACAGCGTGAGGCGCGGTGGTAGAATACAGAATACATTGCGACAATTCCACACAAACTTACCTGGTCCCAAATTAAGCAAAGCTTGTGTTATGGTAACAAGACGAATGATATAATTATTTAGCTATATAGAGTTTAAGGTACAAATACTATAGTTCATCATACAAATATGTGCCCTCAGCGGGATTCGAACCCGCGACCTCAAGTTTCGCAGTCAGGAGCTCTAACCACTAGCCCAGACGGCCAGCCGATGCAGCGTAGTGGTACAAGAGTCGATAGTTGACAGCACTTATCTGCTTGCCATCAGGAATACTAATTTTCAACTTTTGTGTTACAAAACTAAGATATACAAAAATTATATACTAAAATATAGGTTTATCACATTATTTTAACAAACAGATGTAATTTATAATTTTATTTAAATCATATTCATATATCCAAGTTTTACTGGTAATATCAAAGCCATAATAAATATGCAATACACCTTTGACAATTGTCTTTCTCAGTCTATTTCATCTTGATAAGTATTCATTGGTTTCCCTTGGTTTCACTGATTACCTACATATGGAGCTGTAAACTATAACTTCCAAGGCTAAACAAAAGTAGTCTTTATTTAAAGAATATCAGAGTTTCACAAAAATAAGGTATTGTCACAGCAAAATTTCACCAGGATCTATCTCTTTTGATCACCTAGATCTTCAATACTGTCCTCATCAATCTGTAATAGTAAAATAATTATTAAAAATAAAAGCGTATTAAGAACAATAAATATAATGGAGTTTGACAGATAAAACAGGCATATAAGCAAACTCAAGAGACTGAATGATTAACTCAACCATAATAGTATATCAACAGCTATAAGGCAAGTTCATGAATATTTTCAGTTTCCTCAGTCTCTATAGTTCATTTTTCATTCCCATTATTCATTCACAATTTAGTAGTTATCAAAAATAAAAAAAAAACAAAATCAATGTCTCATACTTAATATAATCTAAAGTTACCACCGTTTCCAAGAAAAAAAAAACCTGCCAGGAGAAGAAACTGCAAAAAGACTCCCCGGTTTTCTTTTTTAACATTTGTTCCCTTTTACATAGGGGTAGAAAAGATTAAACTTACATATAAACTCTGTACAAGAGGAGCAATTCCTGGCCATGCATGGCCATCATTCATATAATCTGATGTTTTATAAAAAGTCATCTGTCACGTTGGCACCTAATATACCTCTGGCGGAAAGTGGGTGTGTGGGCATTACCTATACACCTCTGCCTACCCCTTCGGGGACCCTTGTGGGAAGGCGTGAGGATATATTATATATAAAAAGCTTTTTGAATTAATTTACTTTTAATGACAGCTTAAAATACAACAAAAGGTAATTAATTCAATTATATTATAAAAATAAGTACTACATTGAGAATGATCTTTTAAATTACGATAATAATCTTTTAAACATACCTCAGGCCATTTTTCTGGTATAATATCAAAGAGGTCATCCTTCACATCACCCTGGATAACAATCTCATCATCTCCAGTAACAGAGGAGCCACATGCGAATTTTGTGCCAAAGAACTTAGCTGCTACCTTCAAGTCAATATCTGGAATAGAAAGTTGTAGACAAATATCTTCAATACCAGTTGATATTAGGAATTATAAAGAGAATTTTTATTTTTTTAACCCTAAATGAAATTTATAAAACTGCAATAGCTCACTAGAAATTACTGGGAATAGACAAAGGAATAGAATATCTCATGGTCTCTTGTATAGATAAGAGAATGTACCCATACTACGTGACCCGTTTAAGGGGGGAGCGGAGTAGCGCTTTTTAAGCTCAGTTGGTGGCACTGACGCACATATGCCGAGACGTCAGCTGATTGATATAATTTAAGTATGCATGCAGTTATGCTTATGCAATAAAAACGAGTATGAGACAATTTTTTTTTAAATTTTTGCCTGTGAAATGATTAAAAATCATAATTATGTATTACTACGTGAAAACTAAAGGGGGAGAAGGGGTCTTGGCATATACTACGAGTGGTCACCGAGGGGAGGGAGGGGTCGAAAAAACTAAAAAAAATAGGTCACGTAGTATGGGTATGTTCCCTAAGATCAAAATTGTAAAAATTTTCAGTGATCACTATGGATAGCATTTTACAGCTTCAATTGTTTTGTCAGATTGTGATTCAATAACTATAACATACCAAAGGTGCTAAGGCCAGACACAACAGTAACAGATTTCTTTTTTCCACGTGGTGCCCGTGAGACTTGGACTAACTTTGGGACATCTTCTTTTTTCTTTGATTTCAACATTCCCTTGCCACCTCGTTTCTGGCGCTTTTTCTCTTCTTCCCCTCCAGCATTTTCTTCTTCATCTATCATATTTTAAGAAGGTTGATTTATAATTTATAAATAATGGTTTTTTTTTAGTGCTTTTTTTCTTAAATAAGGTTAATACAAGTGGTAGCTGAGTGGTTCGAGTTAAGTACAGTGATTAGTCACACCAGAAGCTTTACACTTTACCTTTAGGCTTTCCACTATGAGGCATGAGGATATACTAGGAAAATATTTTTAATTGTTAATTTTGTATTACAATGCACCAGTACTGGGGTTCTAGAGACTCGCCATCTGTCACGTTGGCACCTAATATACCTCTGGCGGAAAGTGGGTGTGTGGGTATTACCTATATACCCCTTCGGGGACCCCTAGGAAGGCCTGAGGATATTTAAATTTTTCTCAAAGAGGTGCTACTAATAAATTCTTAAAAATAATTGGATCGAAGTTTGAAACTGCATTATCTGCAGTACAATCATCACTTTACAACTGTCCTGAGAACTTGGATCAAATATATTTCATAGATAGATGGGCTTTTATATCATTAAAAGTGAAGACGGTATTTTTGAATAGGTAGCAACATATTTTTATACGTGACTTACCTACTCGCTAGTTACGCTACATAACCTAACTTACTGTCAAAACCGAGTCGAATAAACATAGTATTATTCTCTTACCTATTTTGACTTTCTCAAACTCAGTAGGTAAATTCTTCTCAAGCCATAGTTTACATTTGTCATACTCCGGATAATATTCGCAATATTCTATGGGCATAGAACAGTTTCCGCAATATTGCACCTTTAATGGATAAGTAACCCCTTCTCGAGGGCCCATTGAAAGGTCTCTATCGGCCATTTTAAGACGTTACGTTAATTTAAGGCAGATAAATATGTTACAATGCATGCTCTAATGAGTCGTTTTGTTTAGATTTTGTTTAACATAAGGTAGTATTTTACAAAGAGAACTTTCTCAGGTACAACTTCATTTCATTTCTTCCTATGAATTTGATTTGATGCGATTGTCATTTTGTGACGTTTATTAGTCTATTGCATGTCTTCTGCTGTTTTTTTTGGTAATATATATTTTTGGTAACAAGTCTTTCGGTCGCCAGCCAATTAAGCCGTTTGAACCCTATTCCAAGCCTACAAATTGAGAGAGCATACCTCGACTTCCGGTGTGAACACGTCATACTTAGCCTCCCCTTGTGTATTGGTAGCAGCTCCTTCCTGTGTATTTTAATAATTTATTCTCAACCATCAGCAGCCAGGCGCGAAGGCGCGCTAGCACCATTGGCGTTTTTCGACCCGTTGGTGTAACACGAAAATACGGGGCTGCATAGCTGTATTCTTGTCTATACAAGCTTGTCCCAAGCCCTCTTCCTCCCCTGGATCGTCGTCGGCTTTTCAACGCGTCGTGTGGTCGCCGGGAACGTAAGCGCAAAGATAAGCGAAATAGTTGGAAAAAAGTAGTATATCACGCCACGAGCGTAAGTACTATGGTGTCAGGTCAGTCAATCTTACCATTTTCTTTATCCCGTCAAGTCATGCATGATAACTGCGATTTGGACAACTATTTGTCTATTATGGCAATAATTATTAACACCCGTTATCACATTATGGTGATTAGTGCAAAACAAAGTCTTCCGCTACCCTCGTTTTGCACTTAATTAAGCAAGTGACTGCCCTTAATTCGATACTTGCTTAAATCTCGGCTACCCATGCTGTAGCTCTATTTAAATTGCATTGTGGCTGATCAATTTTATTTTATGTCAGATATCCATGAATGTAACTAATATGTTTAAACAATACCTGTATTCATTTACGAGCCTTACGGTAAATGAAAACATCAAGAAGAATCCTGCATAAGTTTGAGTAGAAACTAAGGACGTATTTAGTTATTTCACTTTAATTAAAACTGTATACACTATTAATGGTAATTACAGATAGTTATAAAAAACCAAAGTCGTGATTGAGAGATGACGATGGACTCTCCATTTGTCACGTTGCCTGTATTATATCACTTAAAATGGGTGTATAGATGCTGCCCACTCCTGTGTACCCCTTCAGGTACCCCTTCAGGTACCCCCACGGGATCCCTTTCGTGAAGATCTAAATAAAGACCTCGGCAGTAGTGGCTAATGCTCCACAATTCCGAGAATGAAAAGGTCTTCAAGGCTTATAGTTTTTACCTCTCGGCTGGGCTGCACTGAAAAGTATCCAGGAATGGTGGCACTGAGAAGGTTTCTTTCAGATCGCACTCCACCCATGCGTGAGTTGCGGCGAGAAAAATTGTGTTATTTCTAACACACAACGTTGGCCGATTCGCTGTTATACAGCCAGTCCTAACGCAGCTTTCGCTTCACAGAGCTGCAAACTTGGAACTCTTGCGCAAAGAGTAGGACCAAGAAAACTCATCTTTAATGCAGCACGCGGCCCCGCCGCTGCTTCTATAACCAACTCTTTGGAGCCCTCCCTTTGTAGGATCACAATCGAATGATGCCACCGAAAAGGTTCTCTGCGGAATGCGTTCAACCGTTGCGCTAAGGGCGGAACTAAGGAGAATCGTCTCTAACCCGCAACGTAGCCGTATTGCTGTATCTACAATCAGTCCTAATGCTACTTTTACTTCGCAGAGCTGCAAATGATAACTTTTGCGCACAACGCAGAACCAAGAAGACATGTAATTAATCCAGTACGCGGCTACGCTACTGCTTCTACAAGCAGCCCTAGGCAGCCTTCCCTTTGCAGGGTCGCAATCGTAAGTGTGATGTATATGTTGCGTCAATACACAATATAAAAACCGCCAAGCACGACGTTTTACAGCGACATTTAAAATGACTAGCACACTTTTGAAGCAGGCAAACTGGCCTAGTTATTTATTAATATTTCATATTAGAACGGCCAATGCCACTTACACTATTATTTATGTTTTATATATTAATTATTGCAGAGGTTCTCACTAATAAGCTCTGCCGTTGCCGTGTTTCGAACGTTTTCATATACACCGCAGTATCAGTATGGAGCCAAAAATTCGGAAAATAATAGATAGAACAGGGCGTATTGGAATCGGTTCTAGCCACCCCAAGCTTTGTTCTACATATTCCTAGTTCCAAAGGGGTCCAAGCATACACGTGCGGGCCGTGCGGCGAAATAACTTTCTAATCTGTGTATCCGATTACATATTAAAGTAAAAACACAAGCTTGTTTACCACAAACATGTTCGAGATCTCGTTTCATCTCCTACCGAATTAGTCTAGTGAAAATATATATATAAGACTCATATTTTCGCGCACCGATTATGTCTTCATATACTTTTCCTATACCAGGATATGTTTGCAAATCTCAAAAGTTGGTCTGCCAAATTCTTTTAAAAGGGCTTACACTCTCAGTGAACCTACAACCTTGCCTGGCAAATCTGAACAATTAAATATTAGACTACTAGGGGGTGCACACTGCACCTCCTTCTTCCTTCCTCCTTCGCAGGAAGTACGAGTAGGATTCAATGTGAGAACCTTGGACCAGCGAGAAAATTTTCCAGAAGATATAGTAAATCTTGTTGGTAATATCCAAATATTTTTATATAGCGACAGTTATCTTTCCTCGCCAAATAAAATCCCCACTCGGCATTTAAAGAGTAGTGGTCTCCTGAAATCGCATATAACCGACAATTGTTTTCATACAGTCCTCAGCTACTACATTATCTTTGGTCAGAATTTAAAATACCGAAATTTTTCTCCTGTGGGTACTAAAGTGGTGTATAAAGAATGCACACAATTTTTTCTTCGACACACTCAGAGTTGCCTCTTACGCTAAGGCTTTTAAGGATGTATGCATCAATGCTAGTTTGGGGTCTCCCAACCTAGACTTATAAAACGACCTGACCATATGTTTTGGACTAATGAAATTTGGGAGCTAAACTGTAATGTTTTAGATACTATGCTCATGAGCCAAGTATTAAAATGTACTCTTGTACATCTAATGTGCGGAATGTGCCCCCAATAATATCTGTTATCGTTAATATTGTTAATCGGTGAAACTGTTCATATATTGACGTTTTGACGATTTTCGCGTTAGAGTATGTTCCCTTCCAATTCTGACGCTTTGATAGTCTCCATAATTGCATAACTATATCATATTATGGGTGGTCCAATACCGAGGCAAATTGATATTTCACGGTTGACAAATGACTCTCAAATTCAATGACAAGAAATCTTTACATTTGATACCCAAAATAGATCTTTATTGCATCGTATTGTATCAAAAACTCCATCTATCTACTCTGGTGGTACTACAATATATGCCCCCGGATTTACGGGATCTTACGTCAATGCATTCAGCTGAACTTTGTACATTCGAATATCGTGATTTACCCACTACTTTCACGGTCTCTGGTGGTTTCACTATATTGTCTTCTATCAGTTACATATCTATAATGTGTTATCATTTAAAGTATTATAAACCTTTGAAAGGTTCGTGTTTTACAGTTTCTTAGCTCAGCCCACAGGGTACGATTTAACTTCATCAAATACTCTATTTATATTATTATTATTTTTTCAATCGGTGAGCTCGAGAAAGGCTCCTTAATCTCTTACCCGGAGTTTGCTTCCTAGACTGACAAAACATAACACTGAAAACATACAAACTTTACACTCAGTGTACTGGTTTAGGAAAGTAATGTCTTTATCGTCTCCTGATAGGAGAGGAAATATTATTATCTAATAAAAATCTGGCATGATTCTCTTATACTCCTGGATATTTAAATTCCGTTAGGGGGTAATCTGCATGTGTCAACTACTACTTTACCTATACGCCTCTGTCTAACCCTTCGGTAGCGTGGGAATAATTCCATTTGATATACTTACAGACTTAGCTAGCTTATTGTATTCATAATTTGTACATGATCTACAGGTGTATTAATATATATACATATGAACGCGTAGACTGTAATATATCTCTGGCGGGAAGTGGGTGTGTGGGTGCAACCTATACACCTCTGCCTACCCCTTCGTGGACCCTTGTGGAAAGGCGTGAAGGTCTTATTATTATTCTTATTATGAACGCGGAGACTGATATTGAACCTTACAATCTTTAATTTTTATCACATTGGCGTTATTATATCAGCAGCCGAAAACAAACACTTCTCAATTTGTAGGCTTGGAATAGGGTTCAAACGGCTTAATTGTGAAATTTTACCTACAAATAAAATTTAAATTAAGCAGATAACCCTATTCCAAGCCTAGTTTTTATTGCTGTCTGCTTAATAGACATTTATTTTTATTCGCATATTAACCTTAGTACATAAGCTCTTTTTCAGATATTGATCTTAATACTTAAGCTTTCTTTCA
Source organism: Drepana arcuata (assembly GCA_016069955.1). Classification (NCBI taxonomy): domain Eukaryota; kingdom Metazoa; phylum Arthropoda; class Insecta; order Lepidoptera; family Drepanidae; genus Drepana; species Drepana arcuata. The sequence goes on from JACCPG010007185.1 coordinate 13,936, forward strand.
GGCA
>JACCPG010007187.1:0-11642 GCA_016069955.1 Drepana arcuata
AATCAGTTAGTATTGTGACACTTTAGTGGAGACTAGACACTGTTCTTTGTGCATGTAAGAGGTATAGCTTCGTTTTGTTTCGATGCGAGAGGCTTTGTTCACCCGATGTAGAATGTATCGATTAGTGAGTATTGTGGGTCAGAGAGAACATGACACGTGGTCATGTCGCCGGCCGGGCGCTGGCGTACGGCCACCGAGATCGGCCAGTCATCCGCCTCTCATTAGCTGGCTCTTTATTTGAGATTAAATTAACTTGGATATGTTCCATTCTGTAACGTTTAATAACCGATTAAGGCAACGTTGTCTACGTTTGAGTACAAGCATTGACTTAATAGTGCAGCTCAATCTTATTTGATTAACATGGACGTATTGTATGGGTCTTAAAACATTAGTTGTGGACTAAATTAGAACACTCGTAATTTCTCAAACTTTGACTTGTAAATCAAGTATTATAAGAAAAGATATACTTTACATAGGTATATGTAGGTACTTATAGTATTATTTTTTTACAAGTTCGTGTTGAAGAGTCCAACTTACTAGACGGGACCCCTCAGAAGTCAATCGTTATATCTATTGTGCTATTTGCTAACGTTTAATATATACCAATAAGTTTTTCTGAACTTAAGTACAGTGATTAGTCACACCACGAGCTGAACGGTGAAGGAAAACATCGAGAGGAAACCTGCATATATCTGAGAAGAAATTCAAACGCGTATGTATAGTCAGTCGTGCTGGAGTAACGGCGATGGACTCGCCATCTGTCACGTTGGCACCTAATATACCTCTGGCGGAAAGCGGGTGTGTGGGTATTACCTATACACCTCTGCCTACCCCTTCGGGGACACTTGTGGGAAGGCGTGAGAATATATTATTATTATAAATATGTAGTACAAAACTACCCATTTTTAGACCGGCAATAAATAACCATCATCGCAAATAGTAAAAAACCTTTAGTCGCACCTTTATATAATCATCTACGTTTTAATGTTCCAAAACGTAACGTGAGCACAGTTTGCTATTAGCTATGCACAATTAATATATAGGCAGTTCTTTGTTTGTTTGTTCGAACGCCCTAATATCAGACTCTCTCAATCTAAGACCGTTCCCGAGATTAGCGCTTTCACATAGCATATTCGATTCGAAAAAAAACCTTTTTTTAGATATTTTTTTTTAGCCGTTTATTGCGAAACTATTTTATGTTTCTACCCAAGGGAGTGGCGCAGAAATAGGTAGCATAAAATTATACTAGTTTACTTTATACTAACGCCATCTAGTGTACCATATCTAAATAAAAGTAATAAAATAATATTTTCTCAACCAGCAACTCATTCGTTTTATAAGGTAATGGGCCCAGAGCAAAAGTTTAGCAGATAATTTTCCATAAGCCTTAATACCTATAATCAAATTTATATTAACGCTGGTGAAACCGCGGGGCACTACAAGTGTCATACAAAACGTGACAGTACAAACAGGTGGGCAGGTATCGAATGTCACTCAATTATAATTCAAGGTGATGACAACTGGACAGACAGTAGTTCAACACGTTTATAAAGATCAATTTCATTGCGCGCTTAGCGGCAGTAAATAGCAGTTAGTGTGGGGGTCGGGTGTGCAGCAACTCGATATCCGGTAACCGCGGTTGTTGTTTCTCCAAACTCACCTAAAGCCATTTACCACAATTTGGGAGCAGAGGCCGACCGCGTCAAGTTTCACATCAACCATGCTATTTCTAAAAAGCTTATTTTCTCAACAGAGCGCACTTAAGTAGTGATTCGAAACTGAACACCGTCAAACAATTTGGACTAGGCGACGTGCCAACTCTACGTGCTCTGTCCGCTTTTACGAAGCTGCCGTAAATTATCGTTTGATTGAATTTATTACGGTCCTGTTTACAATTAATTTTTTTCCTTGACTTTTAATATAGTAATTTAAATAAAAACGTATAAATTTGATCTGAGACGTTATGCTCGTCACAATACAATTTAGGGAACAAGTCGGAGATAAAGTTTCACATCGATAATAACGCAACAAAAAAGTGTCTCCTGCGGGTGATACAGCCGTTTAAGATAAGCATCTGACCCCAGCCGTGTCCCGGCGTGGTATGCAACGAATTCACGATGCGCATTCTCTACTCGTGTCTCACTTGCTTTTATTTTTACACAGAATTTAATATACACTTATATTTATATTCAAATTGTCTTGTCTTGAAAATCAATGAATTTATTTGTGGACGCAACACAGAAAATTATAGATGAATTTGTCAATATTTATCACAGAAAAACAGTCTCACATAATTTTAGACAAACCGGGTTTTGTACACTTAATTACAAATTTATGTCACCCGCCATTGAAAAGGAATGGGTGTTGGACGAAGAAATCCGCCGCGGGGAGTGGCGACAGCGCGTGCGCAGGAACACCACATTCTAATAGAATTTGTCGTCGATCTTTTTTGTGAGATCCTGAGATGAGGCCCCGATTAGTAATTAGACGGGCGACACATGTTTTGGACTCTTTTATCTTGTATTTAGCTCATTAGGACGCGGACGCGAGACGTTTTTATTATTCCGACACTCGAATGAAATCACGTTTTAGTTTAACATTTAATTTTTATTGGTTATACAAATAAATTGTAAGGCATGTATCAAATACCTTTCCCGTATTTAAAAATGTATTTTATTGACACGCAAATTGTAAGAAATACACTGAGTATGATCTGCATTGAATTTGAGTGCGGCACAAAACATAATACAACTAATATTTTGCGGTGGATTCTTTTGAATGACAGAAAGGAAGTGCATCGAAAGTAAGCCGTCAAACGTGTGATACGTCCATTGAGTAGCGTAGCTAGTCGCAAACATTACAGTAAGGGAACACGTAAAGCGCCCTATTATTGGTGCGTTAACAGACACTTGAGATTAGCATCTGTGCCTCCTCAACGCGATCTTCAAGTTTCAAATACAATACAGGGGATTACAAACGAAGAGGTTTATTTGTAAACATGACAATGAAAGGTGCATTGTTGCTGGGTCACACTAGCTTACCGTATGCCTACTTGTAATGTGTTATTGTGTTTTATCCACAACTTATACGTTTCGGTGAACTCGTGAAGAATTTATAGAGGCTCGGTCGCCGATACCGCAAAAAGTTCGCCTCCAAAGAATACGTACGGTGACAATGAAATACTTTTAGGTATTAAAAAAAAAAGAATCCACGTCAAACTAAAGGCTAATGAAGCGTTAGACTTACGAGCTATGAACATGTTTGGAAATCGGCCATGGACTCGCCATTTGACACATTGGCACCTAAATGTATCTCAGGCAAAAAGAGGGTGTTGTTACACTTTGGCTTTACCCTTCGGGAATACTTGTGGTAGAGCATGAAGATATGTATTATAAAAATTCATGTATGTAATAAAATTTAGGCTTTAATACCCTATGATATAAGGTTTTAAGTTCGTATAAGGATCATAAGGGTCGGGTAATATACAGAGGCTTGGGAAATATCCTTCCGAGGAACCGGCGTAAAACTCCGAAAATAATTCTTGCATTTTAAGCATTTTAGTTCGGCAAATTAAATGTTTTATGCTAATAACATTAGAAAAAATTAACTTGTAAGAAGAAGTAAACACAAAACGCCTTTGAGTGATAACAAGATGCTCGAGCGATTATCTCCATTGTTCACCACAATCATCAAGTTATCAGAAGTAAAACGGGTGTTAGGCTCCTTTTATGAGGCTGCATCACAAGTTATTGAAACGTCAACTGTAAAATATGTCATCCGTGTGGATGTTAAAGTTCAATATCCGTTGTTTATTGCCCCGCCCGGCTTTGTTACGGCAATGTGACAAAGTCGTCTTATAAAGATGATTTATAGCCGTGTTAAGTATCCCGTGCAATTGTTGTGGATATTTATTTATGCTCGTAAACTATAAACAACGAGCAAATCTGGTTATTTATGGTGTGATTGGACATTCGCGTACAGGGATTCTGCTTTTTGTCAGATCTGGAAGAATGCGCCAGATACGCTGCCATCCTACACTACCTGGCGTTATCAAGCCTATTATCGATATACTAAGCAAAATAATTCACGCTTATAAAGTCATCAAATGATTTATATACCTACTTCTATATTCAGAATTTAGCGTTAACAGTGCCACTTTCGATATTAATCATTGCATAAGTTGTATTATGCTTAGAACATAGGTACAGCCTTTCCTGTCCATATTTTTATTGAGAGATTGTACCTAATATATTTTTCGTTTCTGCAGGTGAAAAACCATTCAAATGCGAGTATGCTGGCTGCGATCGTCGATTCGCGAATTCGTCGGATCGGAAGAAACACTCGCACGTGCACACGTCGGACAAGCCGTACAACTGCCGCGTGCACGGGTGCGACAAGTCGTACACGCACCCGTCCTCGCTGCGCAAGCACATGAAGGTGCACGGCGCCGCGGGGGACACCTCGCCGCGGTACGACAGCGACGGCGACGACTCCTCCTCAGCCGGCAGTGTCAGCGTCACCGCAGGCGCCGCCAGCCCCGCCGCTCCACTCCCGCCACCACCCGCGCCTGCGCCCCCGCCCCCGCACCCGCACCACCTACACCACCACCCATCCATCACAGACAAACTAGAGAGTCTCAATGACAAATATCTCAATCCCCACGACCAGAAACCGTACGAGCGACCGCCGGCGCCTCCACACCATAATCAACCGCCTCATCTCACCAATATAGGCGGCAACGGAATGATGGAAAACAAAATAGGCTTCAGTGGGCACTGGAGCCAGTTCCAGCAGCCCGCGCCTACGATGCCACATGGCGTGCCCGAGTGGTGGTGTCCGACGCAGGAGTCCTATCACCATCACCACTTGATGCACCCGGGCGCTGCAGCTGCCTATTGACCACACCGCGCTTAGGGAACTCTTCATTCGACGGCACCAGATCTTATAGGGTACTTAGCCGATATTGTGATCATATTACTTCGGATTCAGTTTGAAGTTGAAATATTTGCATCAGTTCACAAACGTGGAATGAAAAGTTCACTAAAGCGCCCCCAGATTTATTTTATACAGTGTTACGCTTATTATGTATGTAATTAGTAAGTAGTCAATCTGACCATTCTATAAAAACATCGCCAAAATAGCAGCCGTCCTTAATGTTAAATGTGGAACCTACAATTAGGTAAATAGATGTCCCAGGAGAGACAACATAAGTAATATAACAACAGTGGCATGCGCAGGGACTGTGTCCTCTGCGTTAAAACAATTGAACAGAACACAATAAACCACCAGTTGAATGATTTACAACATGCTGTATATTTTCTGTAAACTATCTTACGGGAGAAACGTTGGCGAAGATATTCATCGGAAGCGTATTGTCCGTTAGAAGTCCGCTTGTGTCGTTCGGGACAAGAGAATCTGTGATTTCTGTTAAGCTCATTGTCAGCAATGATTTATTGTAACCATTATGCAGTGTCATAACAAGCCTACAGTGAACTTAACTCAACAATGTCAACAGCAATAGAATATACATACCATGTCATCTTACGGATAGCTGCTTGTTTAAATAAAAATATATAATGAATGCACTAAATGAAACGTCTCATGGTCGCCAACTACTTGAATGTATGGTTTAATAATAAAATGAACACTAGCTGAGCCAAAGCACACAAGTCTACTAAAATACGATTAATGATAGGTTGTAAAAATGTTTGTAAATTTCTTTAACTATAAGAAAAGGTCTTGTAAAAATAATATAAGGAGAAATGCCCAGTGATAATAGTGATAAGGGTTTGAGTTTAATGTAAATTGAATGCACGTCTCGTTGCTATATTTAATTGTGCTATTGACTTCAGAACTTATGTATATTGATATAGAGCTATTTTTTCACGGAACAACATTTTTATAGATATAAAGGAAAGTGTTAACATTGTACTTACTATTATTATTGTACCTACATACTTACTAAATGACTGAAACAGCATGATGTATTTTAAGTTATTTTAAGAGGAATGTTGGCTTTTCTACTGCCCTGTATATAGCAAAAAAATAAAATAAAACATATTTCAATTTCATTACACCAGCGTTTTGTCCTAACCCCTAAGCAAAATTCCTAAATAGTTTTTAAAATTAAAATTTTTTTTTTTGCGTAATTTCTCGAAAACAACAATCCATTATCCCAAATACGAAATCGAAAGATTGATCACTCGAGACATGAAATCTAAAATGGAAATCCAATTCTCGCGATCATTTCGATCGGATTCCGATCAAAAAACGTAACTCCGTGACGATGGCCACAATAAAACACAACAATAACAAAACGAGGAACAATTCCAAAAGAGAATTGAATTTATCATTGAGAAGGAACGAGAGAACTAAATGATAAATGATCTAAAGACCGTAAGTTGGTGCGGGTGTGAGCGAGACAGGGTCCGTATTCGATTCGACTGCACTGTCCGAAGGGATGATTTATCGATTCTCAACGGGGATTGGCCGATCCAGTACTTAAAAGATTTATAGATCCTTGTGCATGCGCGGTAGGAGCGTTTTCTTATTATGAATATCACTCCTGAGAATGAATTCGCAATTGCCTCTTGAGCTGTCCAGAGAAGAAATTAAAAATATGTTAACATATTGCACCGCGAAGGAGATACAGGTTTGCCTTTAGGAGAATTATATCTACAAGACAGACACAATTTATGCTCCGACAGGTAGGTACTTTATGCTTCTAAGCAAGGATACTACGCAGAAACTATTATCAGTGATATACCTACCTGATTGATGACATAATAAAACTTCTTTATCCTTGCACCTTAATATTTGTGTTGATTTAAATGTTCTTCACGGCGTCCTACAAAGATTCCCAGTGCTTAGATTACCCATTTCAACTAACCACTCTCAAGAGATATTGATAGAACCGTCAAGAGTACTCGAAACCGGCGAGCATGTATAAAGAGACTGATGATCTCTTCTTGAATCTGTCTGCTTATTATGACGCTTATCATGAAAATCTGGCAGACATATTAACAACATTTAGCAATGCCCTTCACAATGTAGATAGTCGAAAGGAAGTGTGTACAGGAAGGATGAAAAGGTATTACTTGCGATAAGGAAGGGAATTGATAACGACAGCCAACAGCCATCCAAGGTCGGCAGTCGATCGAGATTTGGAAGAACTATAATTGCCATCATTATTCCAGAATGCGACAGGTACTGATTTATAGACGTCATACGTCACTACTTGAATTATGATAGCAATAGCACGCCATTTAATAATAATATGTTTAGAATTATGCTAGTAAACAAATTTGTGCGCGGAGCATCTGCCATCTGTCGTTAGTTTCAGGTAACATTTTGCCATCTATGTAACATGCATATTTTGTTAAAATAATAAATAATATTTCCCTAACAAGAATGTTTATATCAAAATTATGGGATCGTTTATCTTTTATATTTCTATTATTATTTTATTCGTATATATATATATATATATATAAATGTTAAACTTTGGTATGAAGGTAATTCAGACTACGTCTAGAAAAGGGATAAATGATCATCACCCTTCAATTTATTTCACAGTAGGTCCATCTTTTCCATCACTCATAGAAAAGGGCATTCCAACACAAGGCTTACAAATAGCTAAAAATTAATCGTTTGGTTTTATAGTCCTACTGTTATCATACTTCAAATTTAATTACATATTGAATCAATCATTAAGCAATTGTCTGTATAAGAAACAAGTTTATATGTATACTATATGGTAAGCCTTATAAAATAAATAAATGCGAAAGATTGTGACAAGTAATGTTTGCTTGTCCTTTTAATTTCCTCAAAACTACTGAACGAACATTGGATATGGCACAAGTATATATTAACATAAGCACAGGTTTATGCCCGCAGCTTTGCCCGGGTCTAGTTCGAAAAAGTAGCGTATGTATTTTGCTGCTAGAATCGGTTCAGCCGCTATGCCATGAAAGAGTATCATACTTTATTATATTAGAACTGAATATTCGGGATAAAAAAAGTAGCCTATGTCCTATTCCTAGGTATAAGTCATCACGACTACAACTTTCAGCCAAATCGGTTCAGCCGTTTTGCCGTGACAGAACCGCAAACATCTAAACTTACAAACTTTCACATTTATAATATAAGTAAGATTAGCTGCATTAACATACATAATATGGTTTATTCCAGATGACCTAGAGCTAGAGAACTAGCAATAAAACATCATTTTAAGCGTGTGAATCCGCGCGGCACACCTAATGTACTAAAACAAAATTCGTGTTTCATTTGTTCTACCACTTTGGCGGTCAGTGGCAGTTCTTTTGTACAGTACCTGACAGCAGAGCATCGGGGTCGATAGTTCCGACGGCGACGGCGGCGCGCGGCAGCGTGCATCCCCCGTCAAGATAAGATCTCGTGCGGGTGACACCCGGCCCCGCCCCGTCCGTACCCTGTATTTACATTAAAGAGGTACTGTCGACTCTGCTTGCTTATGTGACGTGCCATATCTTACCGTTTACATCTACATTGGTTGACAACGAAATTAGGTGACAGTGTATTCAAAAGTTACATGTAGTATAACGTATAACCATGTATTATTGATTTATAATTTTGCTCGTGATGATCGTCGAATAGGTACGCCGTATGTGTAATACACGCAATTTTCTCCAAAGATAGGTGACAAGATAAAAGATGAAGAAGATCCGTCGCCGTTTCAAATAGCACGACAGTTACTAAAGAAAATGGTTTTGAACAAGCAACCCACAGCATACTGGAACCACTCGGCCACTACGGCTCTTTGACAATCTACAAAAGGTAATAAAACAGTTATTTTTATATGTGTAAATCAACTCCAACCTCTCTCAGTAGATTTTCTCAAATGAGACTTCTTAGATAGAGAGCGAAGAGATAAGGTAAGTGGCACCTGTAAGAGTTCCTGAAGGTATAGGTAGGGATACAAAACATGGCGAGTCTTACTATTATTAAACTTAAACAGGTATACGCTCTCTGCATACCCAGTTAGGGACTCGGTGTGATGACATGTATGTATGTATTAAACAGGTATCCTCAGTACGTCATTCTTCACAATAAAGCTCATGTGACAAGTCACAAGTGGTGAAAAACTCATTAGTACATTAACACGGAGGAGACCTCCGAGGCTTGAACTTGTTATCTTAACTTATTCATATATATCCTCACGCCTTCCCACAAGGGTCCCCGAAGGGGTAGACAGAGGTGTATAGGTAATACCCACACACCCACTTTCCGCCAGAGGTATATTAGGTGCCAACGTGACAGATGGCGAGTTCATCGCCGTTACGCCAGCACGATTATACATACACCTTTGAATTTCTTCTCAGACGTATACAGGTTTCCTCTCGATGTTTTCCTTCACCGTAAAGCTAGTGGTGTGACTAATCACTGTACTTAAGTTCAGAAAAACTCATTGGTACAGTCGGGATTCGAACTTGCGACCTTTGCGTCGCAAGCATCTGCTCGAACCACTCGGCCACCACGGCTTTTTCTTTTATCTTAACTTATCAGGCGATAACATAAACGTCTCGGCCACCGCGGCTCTCGTTCATCAAAGATACATTCATAATAGAGGATCAATCAGAGCAGTCGCAAAAACAACATGGTAATATATCATTGAGAATATAAATTGCAAATGTATGCGTCGCAGGTGCAAAAAAGAATGTACGCTATAACAAATACAATAGAACCAGAATCCTAATTCATGCAACCCGGGCGGTCGTTTTTCGACGGAACCCGTTCAGTGAAATCTTTATTTATTAGGAATCGTCAAATTATAAATCTGCAGTGTTTTATGCCGAACGCATTGTTACTGGACAGCCGACAAAAACTTCCCCCAGCTACACTAGACACGGTTAGTTTATAAAACCTTTCAGTTCTTTGACGAACCGTGGTGGCCGAGTGGCTTAAGTAGATGCCTGCAACGCAAAGGTTGCAAGTTCGAATGCCGAAATGAATAAGTTAAAACTTACGAACAGTTATTTATCACACCGCTAGCTTTAGGTGGAAGAAAACATGGCACGTTTAAGAAGTCATCCATGCTTGTCACGTTGGTGGTGGCAAAGTGTTGATAATACCTGTGCCTGCCTCTTTGGTGATCATTGGCGTGAAGTATTGCTAAATTATTCCGAAGTAGTCGGCATCTTTTCTCTTATCTAAACGCGTACATGTAAGTTTACTTAACACTTTCCTCAATTTGAATTTAGAACGGAATATCTCAATACGTGTTTGGAATTGTAATTAGGAAGTGCGGAAGCGTGATATTGAACGCGAAGGGCGCGTGGGAAGCCGGGCTTAAAAGACTACAACTATGTGTATACCGTTTACATGTGCTTAAATAAATAAATTACTGACATAATCAATTGACTGTAGATTACAACTTCAAAGGGTTTAATACGTTAATTCGATGGCCTGGTGTAATTTTCAGAGCTCTGCTGCGAAGCTTGACGTCGCGGGTTCAAACCGCACGAATATTAGTATTAGATGATATATGTATTTAAGCAAGCAAGTATTTAGTTTCAACTGTTCTTTGTAAATATCGTTAATTGTTGTTATTTTAAATAAATAACACTACGTTATCAACCCCTAAGTATCTATATATCCTTCATCAAGTATATAATATCACTTGTCAGTTCCCAAACAACGAGCTGTGATTTGTTTATTATTTTATATATATATATATATATATCCTCACGCCTTCCCACAAGGGTCCCCGAAGGGGTAGGCAGAGGTGTATAGGTAATACCCACACACCCACTTTCCGCCAGAGGTTTATAGGGGCCAACGTGACAGATGGCGAGTCCATCGCCGTTACTCAAGCACGACTGTACATACGCCTTTGAATTTCTTCTCAGACGTATGCAGGTTTCCTCTCGATGTTTTCCTTCACCGTAAAGCTCGTGGTGTGACTAAATCACTGTACTTAAGTTCAGAAAAACTCATTGGTACAGTCGGGATTCGAACTTGCGACCTCTGCGTCGCAGGCAACTGCTCGAACCACTCGGCCACCACGGCACGGGTTTATTATTTTATAAACTGGTATTTACGTCTAGAGAATTGGCGCTCGCGTAACCTCGCGATGATATCATGATGATGATGAATATGTAAAATGTGGCATCATGTCGTAACCTCCTTTATGCAATGTTCACGATACTTTCGTACTGTGTCTTCGGATGACAAATTGAAGGTTTAGATTAAAATCGAAATACTGTCACGGACATATTATTGGCACTTCTTCCTTTCGATATGCTAATATATGCCTTCCCAAGAAAGGGTAAGATAACGGATTACAGTAGAACTCCAATTATCCGAATTAATGGGGACCGGGACCCATTCGGATAATGAAATATTCGGATAATCGGATTTTTTTATAAAAAATTGCCATTGGAGAGAATAAAAGCTACGTTTTGATATTGCACTATTTTTTTATTGAATTAAATGAAAGAAACATGAAATTTTCACATGTTTTAAATATAAATAAAATGTACTTATGTACAAGTTTAGAAATAAAAATCATTGTTTTTTAAACATCTCCGTCAATGTAAGCTGTTTTGCGGTCTTCAACCGTTTTCGGGCAGCCAGGTCACGCATTCGCTTGACGGTGAGCAGTT
>JACCPG010007188.1:0-39348 GCA_016069955.1 Drepana arcuata
TACCTATACACCTCTGCCTACCCCTTCGGGGACCATTGTGGGAAGGCGTGAGGATATATATATATATTTGGGTTCAAGTTTCTGTAAATATTGCTTACTTGTAAAATAGAAATAAATAAAAATGCTGTTGTCCTTATGGCTTCGAAAGCAAACGTTTTTTACGTCTGGAATAACAGCTAGAGTTATCAGTAGCCAGGGGAAGGAAACATTTAAAAGTTACATGATTAATCAAACATCTGACAAAGCCAAGTCGGAATTACTGGCATAACTTCTAAAAATGTTTTTAGGCAAGATAAAACATACATTTAAGCGTAAATTTATCATTTATATGGAGTGAAAATTAAAAAAGTTAATAACTGCATGGTATCATACTATGCTTCTAATATTAGAAATGAAACTATGAGGATGTTATATAGATGTTATAACTCTATCTTGCCAAGTTGCCTAAACAGAATTGGATGAAATTTATATATGATATATTTTTATCTTTAGATTACCATTAAATTTTTCGCGAATGATACCGCCGACACACCACATTTACGAGTATCAACCTTCAAATCTATTCAGCAGTTGTTGTGAGTTTGTCATATCCTGCCTGTCTGGCAGGGGATTTTTATATTACGTAGTAGATAATGTACCTATACACCTCTGCCTACCCCTTCGGGGACCCTTGTGGGTAGGCGTGAGGATATATTATTTAATTATTTATTTATAATATCAAGAAAACAAGATTGAGATCGGTACATACATACATACATATCATCACGCCAAGTCCCTAACGGGGTAGGCAGAGAGTATAGAGCGCCAGTTCTCTCTAGACTTACATACCTCTTTCGCTTCGTCCACATTCATCAGTCTCTTCATACATGCTCGTCGGTTTCGAGTACTCTTCCTCTGCCTCTTCTTGCACACACTTTTGCTTTGTATATCTGTTTCGTCAATCTTTCTTCACTCATCCTTTCTATGTGTCCAAACCAACGTAACATGCTTTTCTTCATCTTTACAATCACGCCCTCAATGTTAATATAATCCGCAATTAAGAAATTCCCAAACTCAAGCTATTTGTTTGGGTGTGTGACGGTGTGATTGTAAAGATAAAGTAAGGCTTCAACATATAGAATGGAAGAGTAAAGAAAGATTAACGAAACAGATATACAATACGAAAGTGTGTATATCTGTTTCGTCAATCTTTGATGATGCAGAGGAAAACCACGTTCCGCAAGCATGGATGAATGTGGACTAAGCAAAAGAAGTACCTATGCAAGTCTGAGAGAACAGCCGCTCTACTCTCTCTGCCTACCCCGTTAGTGAGTCGGGACGATTATAACTAAGTATGTAAAAAAATAAGAACATACTGAAACTCTAGTCCAAACCAGAAGCCTGAAAATCCTTTTCGCTATACGTTATGGAACAGTCTTAGCAGACGTAATCCTTTTTTACGGGAAACAAAAGGTATATTAAAAAATGTGGACTCGGCGAGCATTAATTACCCGTCCCGCAGACAAAGCCTGAATGACACTTTCATTACGCGTCAGTGATACAATATACACGCAAACAGTATCAATCGTATTTTAAATTCTATTAGCCTTTCTACGCAATTTCACGCACGTTAAATTCATATAACTATCTGAAAATTTGATAATATTTATTTATTTATTTAATATTTTGCAACAGCTTACAATCTTTATAAACCGACAATATAGCCTAATGGGTGTAGCAACACAATAATTTTCTTATATATAGTTGTCCCACCCAGCTTCCCTTGAGTGAATAAATCAGATCCAATTGTGAATTTTCACCTAAAATAGACCTAAATAATATCTCTAACAATATACAGCTCTGTTTACTCCTCTAGGGATGATTTGTGGAAAAGTGTGATGAAATATAAATCACCTCGATGCTCAGCTTAATAGCAGTGCAACATTATATTAACGCAAAGAATATATCTAAGACAAACAAGCCTTACTTGGAGCACATACTGTAGTATAAGTACCAGTGGCGTGGGGTGAAAAAAAAGAAAGGTAAAGCCGGACCAAAAAAAATGGCTAACGCGTGAATAAGCAAAACGTCATATCTTAACTTGTAAAAACAAATGCAATAAATTACATACCATATATTAGTGTGTTAGTTCACCTCCCAAAACTACGGCGAAATGTTATGTATGGTGCTTGCGTTGCGTTGTATGCAATTTTTCCATGCGACAGAACATGCTTGCTGTACAGTTGTTAGTGTTCACCACCTTCACCATACATGACATTACTGGTATCATATGAACAGTGCATGTCGAGTATGATAAAAGTGGCTTTAAAAAGCCGTTTTAAAGCACAGGTCACTCACACGGGGGTTATAAATATACAGCCAAAAAAAGAACTAAAATAAGTGAAACTTAACTTGCCAGCATCATCATCACAAACAAATAGGTACCAGCAGGAATCCCGCAGTATTTATTTTTCTATACTACAAACCGAAAAACAAAATAACATGGACATGACATGGAAAGCAAAATAACTTATGTAATTTTCAACTGCCGGTTATCCAATCGTATTTATCATACATAGAACTGTGAAAATGTTTGAAACACCCATCCTTACGTCTATAATCAATTTTCATATCGGGACGAGCCCGTCCATGTTTAATGATATATTTTTTATTTTCGAAAGATTGTTTTGAGAACGAAGTTAACTCATTTAATAGGTAATCTGTAAGACAACAACCTATTTGTATTAACGTCGCCATTTCTAACCTAACAGACTACGTGACGACAAGAAACAAAAATAAACAAACAAACCTTTACGGTGAAATAAAACAAACACTGTGACAACACTTGGCAAGTAAAATTTCACTACTTTCGTTTTTTTTAAACCATATACCACAACACAATCAAGCTTATCACATATTACAATAGATAAATTAGCATAACAAACAATCCGTGCAAATACGCGCGAAATAATGGCTAGGTGAGGTCAATGATTGACTTTGATTTGATTGACTCTTGAATTGCTCTGATTGGAGGAAACTTTTCAAGCGAAACGAAACCTTAACACATAACAAATAAAGATTGGAGGCTATCTGAGATCGGCTTATAATCGCTGTTATATCGACGAATGGTTGGATGTGGTTGTAATGTCTATGTGCGCGTGAATTGCCTACATTTTAACTATTTGAATTCCCAATATTATGAGCGAGTTCCCCAGCCGCCTACTACGTGAAATCGTGTATGTGGGCGTTTGCGCGATTTCACATACATTGCGTTTTTGTATCAGCATATTGGAGAATATTCTTACAAAGGGCGCAATGTAGTTATGTCTCTTGCGATATTATGACTACATAGAATAGTCGTATATGAGCGCGAATCTGCCAAGGGAAGCCGGTAGGAATCGTGTTCTAAGGACGCTTCGCCACTGATAAGTACAGTAACAGTACCTCAAGTCTGTTCTATTTTGAATTTAGGAAAACGTAACTTTCGTACTGTTTACAATTATATGTACTATGCCACGCCACGGTACGTAATAACGACAGTGGTATCGACTAAACCTACAAATTTGATTTCTGTGTGAATGAACATCACTATTCAATGAATAACGGTTCTGGAAAACTCTCTTCTCGAAATGATGTGAACAAATGTATGCGAACAATAATAAATTAATTATAGTCAATTGATTGATGCAGCGACATAAAGTTAATATTACATGTTAATATTACAGGTTCAGTACAGAGATCATACGACGTACTTTAAAGGTGAAGATTCCTATTTTATTTTTTAAGGAATTTCAGATGCAATAAAAATAATTACTTAAACACCTAAGGCGAAAAGAGGGTGTGTTACCTACATACACACCTCTACATATCCCCCAAGGAACCCTTGTGAGAAGGCATGAATATATGTACATATAAGGCAAAAATAGCCATGCTGTGTTGCGAAATACCGATGCCTTAACTAGGTAAAGTCTGTATACATCCATAAGTACCTTGAAACTTGATGTATTGAAACGTGATATTAAAATACGCCAATCCACAAGCAATATTTCGTATGCTCTTTCTCTCTGTACCTGCCTTGGGCACCGCTGCTTCCGGCCATCGAATGAAAGGTCTCTTTGACGATACATCCTTTTGCACTGAGCTAAAGGCTGTGAACTCGAACGGTCCTTCAAAAGAGTGGAAAGGTAAAAGGCCATTGGTAGATTTGTAATGTATATGGACGAGGAATATATACCGTACATTAAGATAAGCCACGTCTTTTAGTTGTACCTACATACGATAAGAACTCCGCTGATTATTATGTAAATATGTTATGTTCTCTTTTTTTTTCATAGTTATTCAATGTTCTCTAATCCTCTCTCCTCAGAAATATAAGGATATTAAAAAGACGGAGAGTTTGAACGCGTTTATCAAAAGAATTACAAATCTGATAAGATAAAATCATATTTGCAAAATATAACCAGTTTATTAGGAAGATATCTATTATAATAATAATAATAATATATCCTCACGCCTTCCCACAAGGGTCCCCGAAGGGCTAGGCAGAGGTGTATAGGTAATACCCACACACCCACTTTCCGCCAGAGGTATATTAGGTGCCAACGTGACAGATGGCGAGTCCATCGCCGTTACTCAAGCACGACTATACATACGCCTTTTGAATTATATCTATTATAATATATATTATAAAGATATAGGCTATGTATAGATCTTACTGTATAGATCTGATATGGTTTGGCCATGTCGAGAGAATGAATGAAGAACGATTGACGAAAAAAGTGTATAAGGTGAGTGTGAATGAAAGTGTTGGAAGGGGTAGACCTTGGCGGACGTTTCTAGACCAAATTAGGGTTGTCTTGAAAAAAGGCCAGGTCAAGAGTACCCTGAACCGAAGAGCATGTATGAAGAGAATAATGAAAGTGGACGAATCGAAAGAAGTATGTAAGGATCGTAGCAAGTGGAAAGAAGTGGTCTCTGCCTACCCCTACGGGAAAGAGGCGTGATTATATGTATGTATGTATCTTACTAATACAAAAAAGCATATTAACAACGAAAATACGGGCTAGTTCTAGGGATTTTGACATTTGTATTTATTATAAGTATTTATAAGAGCCGTGGTGGCCGAGTGGTTCGAGTAGTTGCCTCAACACAAATAATGAAATTTCAAACCCCGACTATACCGATGTGTTTTTCTGAACATAAATACAGTGATTAGTCAGACCACTAGCTTTACGGTGAAGGAAAGCATCGATAAGAAACCTGCATATGTTTAAAAAGAAATTCAAAGGCGTATGTATAGTCGTGCTTAAATAATGGCAATGAACTTGCCATCTGTCACCAAAAAATATATCACTGTCAGAAAGTGGATGTGTGGGTACTACTATCTACGCACCTCTACCTACTGCTTCGGAGACACTAGTGGGAAGGCGTGAGGATATTATATATTATTATTATTTTATATAAGTATTTATGAATACCCAACCTTTTACTTTTCAGCCTGATGTATTCTAGAACTTTGCAGAATTTAAATCCAAGCAATAAATAGCTCTAAGGGTTCCAACTTAGATTGAAATTGCCAAGTTCTCTGTTAAAAAGTTTTCAAGTGTTTCCTTTTTTTCCAGCTTATTTACACTGCGGAACCTTCATCAATATTCCGTATAAACAAAACTACAGGAAGCTACTTTAAGTTCAATATAAGCAAAGTTCCTCTAACTGTTTGAAGGCTTCGGAAAGGTTTTAGGTCGAATATCCCGTTTTATTGTTAAGTATTATTTTACCTATAACTGTAGATAGAGCCGTGGTGGCCGAGTGGTTTGAGTAGTTGCTTGCGACACAAAGATTGCATGTTCGAATCCCGGCTGTACCAATGAGTTTTTCTGAATTTAAGTACAGTGAGTAGTCACACCACGAGCTTTACGGTGAAGGAAAACATCAAGAGGAAACCTGCATATATCTGAGAAGCAATTCAAAAGTGTATGTATAATCGTGTTAGAGTAAGGCGATGGATTCGCCATCTGTCACGTTGGCGCCTAAAATATATCTCTGGTGGAAAGTAGGTGTGTGGGTGACCCTTATGGGAAGGCGTAAGGATGAATAAATACTTTGGGACAATTCCACTCAAATTGACCTGGTCCCAAACTAAGCAAAGCTTGTACCATGGATATTAGACAACGATATGCATACTTATTTAGACAGATATATACATAAAAACATAGAACATCCAAGACTAAAGAACAAATACTCGTGTTCATCACACAAATATCTGCCCTCAGCGGGTAAAAGAGGTAGGTTTACCCGAATTTGGAGCTGCCCGATTGGGGCAGTACCTGCACCTTATAGAAGTCCGTAGCCAAATGACACGATTATTTGCGTTGTGCTCCTACGCGATGAATTAGGTTTCCAATAATTAACTCTTTCGGCAGGGGGAGGGTTGTAATATTGGGTTGGCAGCAGAGGGATTAGTCCCATTATGCTACTAAAACAGTATAACTTTCCGAACACAAAGTGGCAACGCGCAAATTATACTTCGGTATCGTGAGCGTAAATAGACTACGGCTACCGCTTCCCATCAGGTGGGCTGGCAAAAAATCTAAACTGTGACCCTGATCCTTAGACTAGAAGGCCGTGATATATCATCAAAAATAATATGCTACCAATGCGGGACCAAAATGACATTTAAGACATCGCTGTTAATTTACAAGCAAAGCTATCCAATTAGAATAATAATAATATATCCTCACGCCTTCCCACAAGGGTCCTCGAAGGGGTAGGCAGAGGTGTATAGGTAATACCCACACACCCACTTTCCGCCAGAGGTATATTAGGTGCCAACGTGACAGATGGCGAGTCCATCGCCGTTACTCAAGCACGACTATACACACGCCTTTTGAATTTCTTCTTAGACGTATGCAGGTTTACTCTCGATGTTTTCCTTCACCGTAAAGCTCGTGGTGTGACTAATCACTGTACTTAAGTTTTAGTTTTTTCCAATTAGAAGATACTGCAAATTTTTGAAAACTTCACAGATGTATGTGACAGAGGGGGTGGAGACTTTCTGGAAAAACCTGCGAAATACTTAACGATGTCCGTAATTAAGGATCCCAAGCCGAGCTAGCTATTTGTTAGCGAGTCGATCGGTACGTTGCACACACCTTGTATACATAGCATTTCTTGGAGATAATTACTAGTTAAACAGAATTTAGGGCGATATTAATTTCATCCTCCATTCGATTTGTATGTATTTGTTCGAGTAGAAATTAGAAGTAAAATTTATTTTGTTGTCTCAATTTAATTCGCAGTGGGGTCTGTAGGAATGGAAGTCCGTAAGTCTTGATAGAAGTGGCGTCTATTCTCTCTGCCTGTCTCATGAATGTCTTGAATTTTTTGGATCCATTTCAAATTAAGGAATTAGCCGAGGTAACCGTCTGTTACGAGAGAAAAAATTTTGGGCAACCTAATATTAAACGTTCACAGCTTTGTAATCCGTATTACCTGTCGAACGGGGCAGGCGTGGATTTCAACACCCAGGTGGGTGGGATCGTTTGGAATTGGGTTTATAGGTCGCAGGACGTTTTGGAGGAGGCGGCGGTAACTAAACTCTCGTTAGTTTTAATACGGGTCTTAAATGCTACAGTCATATGCATGTTAAGTATATGCGCTTTTAAAATATAGCGTTACGTGTAGTAAATTATCTTTATCTAACTGAACTCCTCCTAAAAGGCTGGACCGATTTTAATGAAATTCTGTGTTCTTTCAGTTGGATTCGTGAATGGTGTAGATTCACAATTGTACCCGATAGGTGGTGCTACCATCGTATTTTTTCACCCGAGCGAAGCTGGGCGGGACAACTAGTGTATATCTTAATATCCCTGATGGGGTAGTTATAGATGTGTAATAAAATACCCCCACACCCAATTTTGCGACAACGATATATTTTATTTCTGCCAACGTAAAAAATCGAATCCATCGCCGTTTCTCAAGTACGACTATACATACGCCTTTGAAATTCTTCTCGAGATTTCCGCTCTCGACTTACCATCAAGTACTAAAGGACGTTTTCTTGTCTACTGCTAAGGATATCTACACAGAAATGATTTTGCCTAGTGACAATACATGGCGTAATGATGAATGGCAACTATGTGTTTGTTCATATAAATATGAATATCCCTAGCATAAAATACCCTATGTTAATCTCTATAATCTCTATATAAACTCGATTTGTGCCTCTTTTTAGTAACAAACCATTGAATAACAATCATTCTTAAAAACTTCCACATTTATTAACCATAAATTCCTACTACGACTTAGCAGCCTTAGTCTATGATGTTCGCTTGCACAATGATAATTATCTTTCGAGAGAAACTGCATAACAATGGAAGGATAAAGTTTAGGTAAAATATTGAGCTGTATGTGCCAGTGTTTTTCAAGTTTGCTAATTCCAGAGTGTGATTACAAAGCCTTACTAAGTTTTTCTGGACGTACGTAAAGTGAGTCACACACCGAGCTTTACGGTGAAGGAAAAAGGAAACCTCTTCTCTCGAAGCAATTCAAAGATGTATGTAAAGTTATCTACACTATCACAGACGGCGGCACTATAATATTTGTCGTGAAAAAAGAGACTATCGCTCACACTTACTTTTGTAAGAGGTGTGATTTATTTGAATGTGTATATGTATGAATATACACATTCACATTCACACATATATATAGTACGCCATAAATATGTTAATGTTGAAATTACAATTAATATTTATTCAATCACATATGACCTATAATAATGCAGCATTATTGTAACTGCCACTAATGGATTAACTACATGATCATCTAAAAAAATTACCTTAAATATAGCACAAGCAACATAATATATGTATGCATGAATTACGAGTACCTCCTAACGCACATAAAAAGCGAGCCAGAAGCGTTTAGTAAAAGCCACTACTATGATACCAGATGGAAGCGTGAATAGCGATTCGATCGTCCAAGCAAAAATGACTTGCTCCTTTAGATTCTCAGTGGACTGAAAAGTCATTTTAGCTTAAACGAGCTCCATTTACCTGGCTTACACTCCTAAAGCTACTGGTGCTAGCGCTCCGGGCCTGCAAGAAGAAACATTCGGTCCTATATACTATCACACTCAGCAAAGTGACCAATAAGATTCATGCTCTTGTTGCTAAATAGATGCGGTCGTGGGAGACACTCTTAATGTGAAACTTGGGAATTCTTATAACAATCTACTACTTATATCAGACAGATACAGATATGCATCACGCCGGCAAAAGCGCCAATTGGAACGATATGTGAATGACAGACTAGCGTGGGAACGCTTTGTAGTGTTGCCAACAACAATTATGTTTTTAAATATTTTATTTTATTTATATAAATTGACATGTTAACAAAAACTCGATCCCTTGGTAAAGACAGATGGGTGTAACAAAGTAAAATTAATAATTTAAGAAAATATTGATTGCTTGCTATGGTGAGACATAGCGAAGAAAGAATGGCGTTAATATTATATTACTAGGGACAAGAAAGCTCAGAAATATTTTTTCGTATATTTTATATTTTGTTTCTATTTCCATTTTATCGTACATCATTACACCTCTGACCATCCCTTTGAGGATACTTTAAGAGGGCGGAGGATAAAGTTTTAAGAACTAGTCAGGTCATAAATACTTCCAGTAAAAAGGAAAAATTTGAAATGAAGAATAAATTTGAGAAATGTTAAAATAGAGAGAATTTTGAATAGAGCCACGTCTTACGCCATACTTAGTAATTTTCTGGTCATTAGTTTTCGTGGAATGGCAACGTTTTTTGTTTGAAACAGATTAATATCGGCAATTTTTCTTTTTGTCAGGCGAAAGAGGGCGTAGATTCCCAGTCCCTCTTAAATACATTAATGCTTTGGTATTTTGTTGGTAACAAAAGATTCAGTTTATTTCGAAGAGTCGTCCCAAAGGAATGTGGAACAAAATTAATAATAAGCGTGGTTTTGAATAGAGCTTTCAGGATCGTATCGACTTAAGCTTTTGGCTTAAATAACTGGGACAGGGGTTTTTAAGCACAACGAAATATTGAACATATTTTTATCCCTTAAGGAGAAAACAATACACTGATTATAATATTTCTCTTATAATTTCTTTTTATAATTTCTTACAACGAAACAATAGAGAAAGTTTGCCAACAGCTCATTTTCTTTAAATCTCTATGAATTATTAGACCGATAATAAAGACGAAAATATGTCTTTAGATGAAGAAAGAAGGTGCAAGGCGCACTATTGGTATTATTTAATCACAATAAAAATAGTTTGCTAAGTGCGATTTTCTCATTTTATCACGTATTTTCTAGTGATTTGATAAAAAACAGACCCCAAATAAAGACAACTTGTAGTCAGCACAAATAGATGCGAAATGAGCCAATTTACTTGACGCTAGCAACACCGCGAAATATCTCCACCACGACCGTTTACCCATCTAAATAGCAGACGATTGTGCAATTCGTGCCAGCAGTTTGGAAGGAATAAATAGATGGATAGTACGTGCAACTAATCTTGTTGGTCGGATTTACACAGATAACAGTTATTCAAATTGTATAATGCACAGATAAAATGGAGCCAAAATTGTTATTATCTATTCTGTCATTTTAGCAAAGACAATGGCATAATAGCTTTGCATCAAAGTTTAAAACTTATAAAAAAAATCTTGTGAAGTTATGTACTATTCACAACTTTGACTCCAAACACACAAAACACATAAAATTCAACAAGGCAAGCATTTTTTTTATCGTGTAATTAAATAGGAAAATTTGAAAACAGTGAGTTTAGTATCAAACATCGCCAGAGACAAGCGAGATAGAAGTTTGCAACCAACACCTTTAAGCAACTCTTTACAAAACCATAAATTTAATGTCTTAGCTGTCAACATAATGTTGGGCCCAATATTTATAATTGCAGAAGTTAGTTGTTGTATTTAAAATTTCAATTTGGGCCCAATGTCAAAGCTGCGTCAAAATGTAAAGAGTACTCAAAATAACATTTAAAGCATTCTGCCAAGACATTCAGCGACATCAATTTATTTACATTAATACTCTGCACAGGTACTCATCTGGCTTAATCCAGAAACGTAATAAAAACAGAAGAACAAGAAGACCAAGATGTTGGCAGCACTGTAAACACTACCTTTTTTTGTAATACTTCAATTCAGTAAAATTAATACATATAAACCTGTTAAGTGTAAGTTTGAGCTGATGTTTGTGTACAAAGTTGGCATTGTATCTTTTTTAACACGTTTGTCAAATACCTGTAAAAAAAGGTTGTATTACTTACACACTTCTGATAGCATCACAATATGACACGTACTATATAAATAAACTATGTAGTAGAAATAATATCCGGCGTACTATGCTAAAATAAAATTTTATTTGTTGTTTCATGGTCGCATTATTGCCTTTCAAATTCTAATTAAAAGATATTTTTAGGAGATAATTAGATATAAAATCGGTTAAAATTTTGGACTGAACCAATATAGAACAATAATACAAATAAATAAATAACTAAAGTCTTTGTTGGTATAGGAAGTAAGGAAATAATTTTTTTTTTCATTGTTAAATATTAATTGCAATAAAGCTTCTATTAAGCTGTCGAATAGATCTGTTTATAATAAGCTTTAGAGTCACCAAATATGCATATTTTATTTGTTGATCCTTCAAGTTTTTTCGCTTGTTTTTTGCTCTTAGATGAAAATTCCTCACACTTAGTTTAAAATATTCAATACCCTTATAACGTACACACATGCTTTATTTTCTTGCAATTTTTACGAGGCTTTTAGAATTGCATTTTTTATTTAATTTTTAATATTTTTTAATAATTCATATTTTTTAAATATTTAATTTTAATAATACACAGACTTTCTGCCATACAAATGTGCATAGGTACACATATTTTGGCAATAAAATACGGACATAAGCGAAAGACCGCGGAGCACATTAGCGTTCGAGAATGGCTTGGCCACATTGCCGCATGTTGTGGGAACGGTCCCACTATGGTCCATACTTTTAAATCACTAATTGCCCATAGGTTACTTCACGCTACGAGTTGCAAAATAACAAATCCCTAACAGTCCTCTTCGGATGTTACAACTTAGCGCTCGTTGTCACATATAAACAGACCTTGATGTGCATTACCGACATAACGAAAACGATGATAATGTTTACGAAATACCTACCATTATTTTGTTAATATTACTACTTTTGAGAAAAGACGATACAGTATGATATGCTTTTTTAATATTTTAAAGTAAGCATAGCATAGGATAGAAATGATCGCACCGTGACAATATTAAGAAACCAGATTCCATGCGACTTTAATAATGACAACTTTGTTTTGAGAGCCGTGGCGGCCGAGTGGTTCGAGCAGTTGCCTGCGACGCAAAGGTCACAAGTTCGAATCCCGACCGTAACAATTAGTTTTTCTGAACTTAAGTACAGTGATTAGTCACACCACGAGCTTTACGGTGAAGGAAAACATCGAGATGAAACCTGCATACGTCTGAGAAGAAATTCAAAGGCGTATGTATAGTCGTGCTTAAATAACGGCGATGGACTCGCCATCTGTCACGTTGGCACCTAACCTCTGGCGGAAAGTGGGTGTGTGGGTATTACTTATACACCTCTGCCTACCCCTTCGGGGACCCTTGTGGGAAGGCGTGAGGATATTATAACTTTGTTTTAATTTGATAAATAAAATACAGTAATTAAATAAACATACCTGAATGTGTAACAATATACGTCACGTCACGAATGTTCAAGTTAAAATATTTACTGTTTAATTTTAACATTTGTGAGGAAATACGACACCTACAGGATGATATGCCATGAAAATCGACCCTTTTTACTATTCAAACCCACAGCTTTACATTAAATAATTTGGAAATGTAGTTAAAATTACGTCGCTATATTGTTTACCGTCACAGACGTATAAATAAGCTTGAAGGAAAATTAGACAAATTCAATAGTTTTACCAAACGGAAATTCCCTTTCAGTGCCCGCTTACTCCAAGTAATTATACTAACATTTTATGGTGAATTAAATGTATGTTACACAGTAAGATATATATATTTACGACAAGCCATTTAACAAAACAAACAGTTTAACTCTAAAGGAGAATATTCTTTATTTTCCCAATGAGCTGTCGGCGAGTACAAAGTATAATACATTTGACAGCTGTAATGTCGAGCCGTTAAATTTATCGCTCAGGCAATAAGCAATCCCTATGACATAAGAGGAGTCCCAAAGCCCTAATATAGCGTAATAGCTGGTCATAAATTAGACCTACTTCCTGGTCTATGCAAACAAGTGGAGCATAATTTATGCTATGTGGGAGATGGAGAAATGGATGCTGCCAACATCAACAACAGCTGACAGGCCGTCTTGTCTAGTGGTTGGAGCTCCTGACTGCAAAACCTGAGGTCGCGGGTTCGAATCACGCTGAGGGCAGATATTTGTGTGAGAACACGAGTATTTGTACCTTAGTCTTGGATGTCCTATTTATGTATGTATATATCTATCTATGTAAGTAGATATATCGTTGTCTAGTTATCATAACACAAGCGTTGCTTAATTTGAGACTAGGTCAATTTGTGTGGAATTGTCCCAAGGTATTTATTATTATTATATAAAGACCAGATCCTTGCTGCCCTTTACTCAATCTCCAGATCGCTATATCGTTGAGAACAGTATAAAAATACTGTTCTCAACGATATAGCCTATGGGCGGTTGCAATACTAGGAGTTTAGCCCGCGCGTTGACTAACCCTGCAGAAATCTCCCCACACCATTCTTGAAGATATTAGATGATACGATGCAAGAACTAGGAAAGTGGTAGCCTATAGAAGACCGAATGTCATTGATTATTAGTTACCTAGCTGTCTCATTTGGTTTAATTATTATATAATATTTTTGTTACTTATCATAAAAAGATATCATTTGGCTTGCTATAATTACGGGCGATTTGTTCGAGTAACACAAAGTTTGTCATTTCGATTCCCGACTGTATCAACGCGTTTTATTGAACAACTGTGCTAAACCACTGCCACCTCTTTGGGAAAACCTTGTTGAAACCGTGAAATAATATAGTATAAAAAATATTAAATTTCCAAACCAAACCGAAACCCAGCAATACAGTCACAAACATAAAACTCTGTCGAACACTGGACCGATTAAACGAGTATACTGATTTTCGAAAGTGGGCACAGTTGGAAACACAAATTGAAAATAAAAGGGGAAATCCGGATATGACGTGGCTATCCCGCGGGACTTCCGCTATGTACACACATCCGTTTAGGGCCGGCGTGTCAGCTGACGGCAGATTGCGTCATTCCAGTTTTTGACGACGAGAGCTTTTAATTGTTTTGATTTGAACATACACCAGTTTAGTTGGAGCTTAGACTAGCATACTATTTGCCTGATGATAAGCGGTACCCGTAGTCTTGCTAGTTTTGGATGCAATTTGTGTGGTGTGGCCTGTAGTAGTTGCCTGCAACACAAAGATTGTAAGTTCGAATCCCGACTGTGCCAATGTATTTTCCTGAATTTTGGTGATTAATTACACCACGAGCTTTACAGCTTCACGGTGAAGATATCGTGAAGAAATCTGCATACGTTTAAGAAATTATTCAAAGGCGTGTTTATAGTCGTGCTTGACTAACGGCGACGGACTCGTCATCTGTCACGTTAGCACCTAAAATATATCTCTGGCGGAAAGTGGGTGTGTGGGTACTACCTACCTACCTACGGGGACTCTTATAAGAAGGCGTGAGGAAATTTATTTATTTAAGTCTATAAGTCTCTCTAGACTTACAGACTTAAATAAATATTATGAATTTATGTCACTGTCTAGCCCGTGAGGGACTCGCCATGATGTTTATAATCACTTCTGACCAGGAAGCAAATCAATCACATCGAAAATCTTAAAGGATTTTTCACGGGAATCACTAAGTGAACGTCACATACTAAATATAAAACTACAGTTACCATCCCTCACAAGAAAAAAAACCTGCCAGGAGAAGAAACATGTGACATGTTGCTTCTCTTGACAGGGTTGTCACATTTATTTGTGATACCAAAGCTTTGTACGAACATAATAAGGCAGTATTTTTTACTGAAAGACTAGTATCCATGTCATCAAAAAATTTTAACAATAATAATTTTACAATATTACGCATAGACAACAATGTGCTCTCAATAATACCAATATTACCAGGCGTTCATAACCTCAGGGTAAATATTTATTAGATCGGCCACATTCTTGTTGTCTACCATTCTGTGAGAAGATACAAGGCCATTACTGCGGGAAGTAAATAAATATAATTCAGCGTCGTACACGCACCCGGAAGTGCGGCCTCCATCGCCGGATATTGGTTGGACGCAGTCGGAAGTAGCGAAAAGTGTGTGCGGGAATCTCGCTACTCTATTTTGTATGTTCGTAAGGTTTCCGGAGCCACGTGGCGCAGCAAAAAATATTTTTTTGCAGGTTTCCTCACGATGTTTTCTACCACCGTAAAACTCGTGGTGTGACTAATCAATTTACTTAGGTTCAGAAAAACGCAACTCAAACTCGAGATTCGAATTTGAAATCTTTTTGTTCCAGGCAACTACTTGAACTACTCGGCCATCACAGCCTTTTTTAGTACAAATCAAATTATAACAATAATAAATACCTTGAACAAATGAAGACAATTCCACACAAATTGACCTAGCCCCAAATTAAGCAAAGTTTGTGTTATGGTAACGAGAACACATAGGACATCCAAGACTAAGGTACAAATACTAGTTCATCACACAAATATCTGTCATGAGCGGGAATCGAACCCGCGACCTCAAGTTTCGCAGTCAGGAGCTCTAACGACTTGACCAGACTTCGAATTAACCAATTGACATAATACACAAATACAAGGGTTCCACCACTAGTGGGCGTGTGGGTATTACCTACACACCTCTGCCTACCCCCTTCGGGACCCTTGTGGGGGGGCGTGAGGATAAATAAAATAAAATAAATACAAGAGTTCCAAACTGAACCCAAATCTAGGGCAAATCGGAAAGCTCGTACAAACGGTCACGCCTCCCATTTGTAATGGTTATTTACTGCTTATAGGTTGGAAAATGGGTTATTGGTTTTCGTAAGTATACGGGTCGTAAAAACGTTATGTTAACAAAAGAGAGGACAGCATGGAGTTCTCCAAGAATGGTGTGAAAAGATTCTTGCAGGGTAGGCAGCGCGTCCTTACGCGCTATGAATTTAATATGAGACATAATTTTGCCTTGTACACAACTTAACAAGTACACATTTAATTGAGCAATGTTTGAAAGTTAGCACCTAAATATTTCTCTGGCGGAAGTTGGGTATGTGGTTACTTCCTGTACACCTCTGACCACCCCTTGGGGGACCCTTATAGAAATGTGGGACTTATTATAAAATTTCATCACAAAGCATGTCAAGAAGGGTCGACCGAAGCCTACCAAATTGCTGGTTGTTGAATAAAGTTAAAAGCTTCTCAATTTCTAACTGAAGCATAAAACCTTTTAAAAGTTTTCTCTTGAGTCCGGTAAAATAGGCAGGTACTAGGTGTACGCAATGAGAACAGTTTAATATTACATAGAAAACCCATTTCAAGCAAAACTCGTTTAAGTTTTTAATGATTTCGGCGTGTGCGCTATCGGGAAACTGGGAACTCTAAGGTTTAAGGGGCTTGTGTTACACCGAAGCGTAACGCAAGAAAATTGTTGAAATAGGTAGGTAATGTAATTATAAATATATATCCTCACGCCTTCCCACAAGGGGTAGGTTGTGTGGGTAGTAATTACTTATACTTAATTTAATGGAATGTTGGTGTTCAAATGTTAAAAGGTAGTAAGTGACATTTTAAATTAGTTTTCATAATCAAAAGATCAGGAAGGACTACTGCCACAAAACGTATTTAATATAAGTATCCGTTTTTTACAGCTCGGGCAAATTATTATATATATAAAAACGAGTTGATTACCCTACGCTTGAAATTTGTCATTAGATGTCAAGGCATTCTAAACCTCCGATTCACATCTAAGCATTGTCAAGGATATTTCTTTGAACACTTGGTGATGACTTGGTGCATTATGAGCGATAAAGCGACCTACCGATCAAATGTATGTTCTGTTGGAATGTTGTTCACTTAACAGACTAATATACCAGCTTAGGGATATGCGGACTATGGGCATTTAATACAGAAAAAGTTTTTAGAGCAAACTTAAAATCCGTTGGAAACTAACAACTCATAATAATAATATATTTCGAACCGGAAAAGATTCGCTACGGTGACAATCCATGCTTAGCTTTATAATTAAAGGGGAATAATTGCACGACGGTGTGATAAAAGGCTTTTAATCCGTAGAGTCGGTGGCTTAATGAGCAATTTCCGAACGTTCTAACTAATGAACTATGCTTAATTATACCGGCATTGGCGATATACTACACGTTATTGAACCGGCCTTTTTACGTATATTTTCAGAGGGAATATACACATTACCATCAATGTTAATGAGTTTTTCCCAGCAATTGTTGATCACAACATCCCACACCACATACGCTCGAGAAGACATGTATGTGGTACGTGAGAAATAGTGACAGGCTCGCTATCTTAATAACAACCATCTTGACGACCGTCTGGTCTAGTGGTTAGAGCCCCTGACTGCGAAACTTGAGGTCGCGGGTTCGAATCCCGCTGAGGGCAGATATTTGTGTGATGAACACGAATATTTGTATCTTAGTCTTGGATGTCCTATGTATTTATGTATATATCCATCTATATAAGTAAATATACCGTTGTCTAGTTACCATAACACAAGCTTTGCTTAATTTGGGACTAGGTCAATGTGTGTGGAATTGTCCCAGGTATTTATTATTATTTATTTATTAACCACCTATGAGCTCCTTGGGGAGGAGGGAGGATTGTTATATTGTTGCCAGTAGAAGGATTGGTCCCATTACGCTGCCAACCCAGTATAACTCCCCGAACACAGAGTAGCAACGTACTAATGATACTTCGGTATCGTGTGCGTAAATAGGCTATGGTCACCGCTTCTCATCAGGTGGTCCATAAGGTGGTTTGCTACTTTTGTGGTAAAATCAAAATCAAAATCAAAATCAAAATATTTTATTCAACGTAAGGGACACAGGGAACACTTATTGAACTTCATATACTTAACAAAAACTAAAGTTACCACAGGTAGAAAAATGTAGTGGGCATTGGGCATATAAATTATAAAAGGATCCCATTTTCTACAAGTATAAGAACGACTGAACTAAGTCCAGTACTGTTAGAGTTTACGTGATACATTATGCATACTGTTTGGTCGTCTTTCCTCACAAGTTACAAATATACACATCAAAATCCATTGTCGGTTTAGAAAACTTTTTCGGTATGGGAACGTTTACAAACTAAATAATTCACCATCCGCTCGAATACCTATGGGGAAAGTTCACATTCCATCATCAAGATTATAATAGTGGGTATAGCAATAAAATAGGATATACACTACACATATGCAACGCGTTTATAAGTCCAGTCTAAATATCAAAAATATTTAAGTGTTCATAATTACTCACGTATGACTGAGTTTTACTAACACTATAGTTCCACATACAGAAGTACTTCCCAACTAATTAAGAGTCGCCGGTCATAAGATACCTTGAGAACCGGTAAACTACCTATATACATAAAAATGATATTTTTTCCAAGACTAATCTTTCTTCCCGTTTAATATTAAAGTGGTTGTGGTGATCGCAACCAAATAACACTGCTTCTGCGTAGTCTTGAGCAACTACTATGAATAAGTTTTCCAGAATTTCTCAAGAAATAGCTGTGCTGATAGACGCGGTATCGGGTCTAACCTTAGACTGCTAGCTTAGTAACTATGCCCATCATATCTGGTATAGTTTATATTGGCGCCAATAGGCTAAACTTATGTACGCATGGTATCGTAAGCCAGCTTGGCACTTCTATAGTATAAACCAATATTTAAAATATGACGAACTCCCCCCCCCCCCCTCGTCATGGAAAAATAGTCATATTATAATATATCACAGAATATATACGTGCAGCCACATATTAAAATAAAAGAAACATGATACCTTGCTCCTGTTTCTTGGATCGCGGAAGTCTTCTTTGGACGCCTTCCGTCTCTTGTCTTTGAGTATCATACGAGCTGCTGCAAACGCCATCTTTATACGAAACGAAGTCCGTTTCACACTCTTGGTCACGAACACTTCACACCTTTGCCGACACGTGGTTTTAGTTTAGGAGTCACGCAGGAGTACTTCAAAAGTAAGGAGTTTAAGCGAAACGCGAGCTATGTTTAAGGCGCGATCTTCCTGACACGTAACTTTAACTAAATGTTAATGTACCACGCGGTCACACTTTAGGCGCTAAATCGATTAAATCACAGATAATTTTAAACTAATATTTCAAAATTGACCTTTTTATTGCTTATCTGTTGTAAATCACTTTTTTTTTCTTAACACTCAATTAGAAACTTAATTAATTATTGCATTAAAAATTATTTAATAAATAACAATTATGAACAATACTTCGTATTTATTAACGAATTAATTAACAGTTAATTGATTATTTATGGTGACTTTTTACCTGAAAATAGTTATTGGTGGTTCTTGGTTTAAAACTATACTATTACAAAATACAAAACGGTTCGTACTCTCATGCATTATCATCATGACGATCTCTCACAGGGAGACTAAAGCGTCAGTTGTCTCTACACTTACTTACTTCTCTCTACTCTTTCGTTTCATCTACATTCACCAATCACTTCATACATACTCGCCGGTGTCGAGTTCTCGTTCTTGGGTGTTCGACCGATTTGTATAGAGTTCCACTGAATCTTCCCAAATCCACTTTCACATTGTATCTTTATACGCTTCGCCAAAATTCACTGATAACTTCTTCAGTACCGAATCAAAGTACCAGTATTTTAGGAATGAAAAAGAAAAAAGAAAAGCCGTGGTGGCCGAGTGGTTCGAGCAGTTGCCTGCGACGCAAAGGTCGTAAGTTCGAATCCCGACTGTACCAATGAGTTTTTCTGAACTTAAGTACAGTGATTAGTCACATCACGAGCTTAACGGTGAAGGAAAACATCGAGAGGAAACCTGCATACGTCTGAGAAGAAATTCAAAGGCGTATGTATAGTCGTACTGGAGAAACGGCGATGGACTCGCCATCTGTCACGTTGGCACCTAATATACCTCTAGCGGAAAGTGGGTGTGTGGGTATTACCTATACACCTCTGCCTACCCCTTCGGGGACCCTTGTGGGAAGGCGTGAGGATATATTATTATATTTTAGGAATAATTTTTGAGACATATCATTTGCAATTTACCATATAAAATTCACGGTGTCTACTCGTATAGGATAAACAAAACGAATAAAAAAAAACGCTTCAGCCAAATCGGCACAGCCAGTTTGCCGTGAAAGAGTAACAAGGATCCAAATGTCCAAACTTACAAACTTTCACCTTTATCATATTCCACACACACGCATATAATCACGCCGAGTCCCCAACAGGGTAGGCCTCAGGGTTCATACCTCTTTCGCTTCGTCCACATTCATCAGTCTCTTCATACATGCTCGTCGGTTTCGAGTACTCTTGACGTTCCACCCCTTGAGCGTCCGATCGATTTGATCTATTTATTATTTTATAATATTAGTAAGAAAGATTACCAAAACAAAAAACGAATACAGTTATGGCTCTGATCTGTTACTTCTGTATTGCTTTTAAGTATTAAAAAACCAAATATCTGAGCCGTGGTGGCCGAGTGGTTCGAGCAGTTGCCTGCGACGCAAAGGTCGCAAGTTCGAATCCCAACTGTACCAATGAGTTTTTCTAAAACTTAAGTACAGTGATTAGTCACACCACGAGCTTTACGGTGAAGGAAAACATCGAGAGGAAACCTGCATACGTCTGAAAAGAAATTCAAAAGGCGTATGTATAGTCGTGCTTGAGTAACGGCGATGGACTCGCCATCTGTCACGTTGGCAACTAATATACCTCTGGCGGAAAGTGGGTGTGTGGGTATTACCTATACAACTCTGCCTACCCCTTCGGGGACCCTTGTGGGAAGGTGTGAGGATATATTATTATAAATATCTGAGAAAAACGTAATTAAAGTCAGTAAATAGAAAACTAATATAAAAGCCCCATATGTATGTTAAATATATGGGTATAAGGTTACCAAATATTTCATATAAATATTCAAATTATATATTTCATTGACTCCATTTTCTCGAAGCGTAATTTTCACAACAATACCGTTCTAAAGGTCATTTCATACTAAGATGGCCGGTCACAATGGCATCTGGGGAAAGTAGGACGTTCATAATTATACCCCAAGGCATTGTGAATGCGCTCTTACAATTTATCTTTCTTCTGATATTTTTGTACCTATAGTAATGAGGCATTGTGAAGTGGCATTTCTATTCTTTTTTATTATCACTCATAACATTCTTTATAAGGAACAATTTTTTTTTATACAACAAGAGTGGCAAACAAACATACGGCCCATCTGATGGGAAACGGTTACCGTAGCCTATTTACGCTCACGATACCGAAGTATCACTTGCGCGTTGCCACTCTGTGTTCGGAGAGTTATAGTGTGTTGGCAGCATAATGGGTTTAATCCCTCTGCTTCCAACACAATGTAACAATCCTCCCCCCTCCCCAAGGAGCTCATTACTGGAAACCTTATTCACCACGTAGGAACACAACACAAGAAATTGTGTTATTTGGCTACGGACTTCTGTAAGGTGGAGGTCCTGCCCCAGTCGGGCAGCTCCGAATTCAAACGAGAAACCCGTTATGCCCTACCTCTCTTGTAACAATGTAGGAGGAATAATTATATTAATTCATACATAAATACAATACATAAAAGCACGCAGAGTCCATCAAAGGAAAGGCAGAGAAAGAGAGAGAGAGAGACTAGTTCTCTCGAGACCTCTTTCACTTCATCCACATGCATCAGTCTCTTTATATATGCTTACCAATTTTGAGTACTCTTCGTGTTACCATCCTTAAGAAGGCAGAGTCCTTCAAGGAGTCCTCACGCCTTTCCACTAGGGTCCCCGAAGGGTTAGGCTGAGGTGTATAGGTAATACTCATTCACCCACTTTCCGACAGAGATATATTTTAGGTGCCAACCATTAGCTGTGTTGCTTAGCACTAAAGTGCCTGGCTGGAGGCCTACGTCTCGCCTTTGCCCGGTTAAGTAGCAAAAGTTCCCGGAACTCACGCTACGAGAGACATTATAAAATTAAAAAGTGGCAGATGGCGAGTCCATCGCCGTTACTCAAGCACGACTATAGATACGCCTTTGAATTGATTCTCAGACGTATGCAGGTTTTCCCTCGATATTTTGCCTTCACCGTAAAGCTCGTCGTATGACTAATCACTGTACGTATGTTTAGAAAACTTATTGGTACAGTCGGAATTCGAACTTGCAATCTATGTGATTTAGGTAACCACTGGATATACATGGCCACCGCTTTTTAACGACATAAGTGCTTTTTTTCTCATTAGCTTAGGTTGTTATTTATTTAATAGGTGAAAATAGACCTTTTAAGGAATAAAAACTAATTTTAAAATAAATGATTCCTTTCACACAAACAGTGAGAAAATATTAGTATAAAAACACGCAATTGCGATGTTTGAAGAGCCCCTTAAACTGAGAACCTAGTCCTACATTTATTCAAGTGCCGAGGGTGTAACAAAGTCCTTGAGGGCTCCCAAGTCGAGGGTCCTCTGTCATATCTGAGTATCTCACTAGAGGAAGCAAATTAAACTTTACGACCGAGAGATAAGGTACAAATTAAAATTACAATTACGTACATAATAAATGTAAAGTTTACACAAAAGGCTGGATTAAAATTAGCTGTAATTTTGTTAAAT
Source organism: Drepana arcuata (assembly GCA_016069955.1). Taxonomy (NCBI): domain Eukaryota; kingdom Metazoa; phylum Arthropoda; class Insecta; order Lepidoptera; family Drepanidae; genus Drepana; species Drepana arcuata. Next base: position 22,957 of record JACCPG010007188.1, read on the forward strand.
GTTTCATAATTCCTAGAAGAATATTAAAAAAAAAATGCTTATTTTTTATTTCTCTGAAGAATACTACATAATAATGCTGCAACTTTTCTTCTCTCTTAAAAATCTAGTTACATCTATTAATATTAGGTTAATAGGTAATGACTACTTGTAAGAATATAATTTAAAGTATGCTTTAGTGCAATCTAGCTGTATCCCGTGATTTCATCTACGTAAAATTTGATCTCATTATTTTTTTTTATATTTGTTATAATAATATCCTCACGCCTTCCCATGAGGGTCAACGAAGGGGTTGGCAAAGGTGTATATGTAGAACCCACACACCCACTTTCCGCGCCAGTGATATATTTTAGGTGCCAACGTAATAGATGGCGAGCCCGTCGCCGTTACTCAGGCACGACTATACATATACGCATTTGAAAATATATATAAAAAAAGAAATCACGCTGAGTCCCTACCGTTAATAATTATGGCAATAGCTCGTCACGACCTTGACTAAAACTCACCATAACAATGACATAACAACAGAAAACTTAATAAATCATGATCCTAAACTATCTATAAGTTAATATTTTGTCCGTAAACAGACCTTTCATCAAGGTTTATTAACTTATTTGCATATTCTAACAATCGATAGTACTTGGAAAGCACTAAAATCAATACGGATAGCTTGAGGTATCAAATAATACATACACAGATATGAGTCCCTAACGGGGTAGGCAGAGAGAGCGCCAGTTCTCTCTTGACTTACATATATACTACGTACATCAAAATAATAATCAAATAAAAAAAATGAAAGGAACTAATATTAGAAAAAAACTAAAACCGTTCATTTATTCGTTCTCCAGTGACAGTATTTCTTTAATAATATGGATGGACTACAGAGTTCAACGTGGTATTCAACAATTCGCGCATGAAAGTACGAGTATTTATAGACAACGCATGTATTTATAAACAAACTCACAAGCATTCAAAAATTACAATTGTTTGCCTCAGTCTATTCTTGAATATTTTTCAAACAATTTCTCAAATTTCACAACCTTTATACTTTTGCCTACCATATCGTTCATTTCGTACCGTTACTAATATATCCTCACGCCTTCCCAATAAGGCGTCCCCGAAGGGTAGGCAGAGGTGTATAGGTAATACCTACTAATAACCCAATTTCTTCCGCCAGAGGTATATTAGGTGCGCTAACGTGACAGATGGCGAGTCCATCGCCGTTACTCCAGCACGACTATACATACGCCTTTGAATTTCTTCTCAGACGTATGCAGGTTTCCTCTCGATGTTTTCCTTCACCGTAAAGCTCGTGGTGTGACTAATCACTGTACTTAACTATTTAAAATATAAATTCTTATGCAAGTTAAGCTGCGATATACAAAAGGTATGACATAATTCCATTTAAAGCGTACGTTTTATAAGGAGACAACAAATGCATCGCTTATCTCCTACTATGCAGTTAATAAATGAATTCTATTTGGCGTTAGGCCAGCTCTTAATGCTAACCGCGTCCGGATTCGCTACGACGCGACGACGGCAGACTGCGAGGCGTCGGGTAGCGAAGGTAGATAAAGGTTTGACTTGAATATATTACCTTATATTCATTACTAGCTGTGCCCGCGACTTCTTCCCCGTGGAAAAGTGATATTAAGCAGCATTTTTTTTACCCCCTTAATATTACATTCAAGGTTTGTAAAAATGGGTAACATTTTTGTTTGAATGTAATATTAATTTATATGTAATTAAGAGACAAAAAATAAGTTTCAAGCTTCTAGCTTCTATACAAACTTTATTCCCCTATTTCAACCCCTTGCAACCCTTTTTTGCATTAAAAAGTAGTCTATGTCCTTCCTCAAGCTCTAGGCTATATCTGTACCAAATTTCATTTAAATCGGTTCAGTAGTTTAGGCGTGAAAAGGTAACAGACAGACAGACAGAGTTATTTTCGCATTTATAATATTAGTAGGGATATACATATGTAAGGATTATATCTTAATATATATAAATTACGCATCACGCTTTTGTCCGCGATGGACTCTTAAACTCTCATCAAATCACTCGGGCACCACAGCTATTTTGATATTATCTATACAAATAAATAAAATTGGAGTGTCTGTTTGTGATATCAAAATAACCGCTTTTTACTAAATTCATATACACGGGACTTATACCAAAATATATTTTTTTACAATTTTTGTCTGTCTGTCTTTCTGTCTGTCTGTTTGTTCCGGCTAATCTCCGAAACTGGACCGATTTTGACGGGACAGATAGCTGATATAACAAGGAGTACTTAGGCTACTTTTATTTCAAAAACTGAATATTTTTATTTAAATTCCACGCGGACGATGTCGCGGGCACAGCTGTACACAGTGTAACACAGTGTATTGATATAAGTGGAAGAGCAATAAGTAATTATTATTATGTTTATGAGATTAGATATTTAAAAAAATAATGTTCTTTTTATTCTAAACAAGTGAAACTATTCTCTTTTAAGTCTGAAAGCTTACTTTCCGGCTCTTCAGCAAAGCGCAGCCTCGTAAATTGCAATGTCAGTCGGTCAGTAGTACGGAACAGAAAAAGTATTTGGCCAGCCGTTCCAATCTCATATCTCCTTTATTGGATCTCGAGCGTGTGGCTGACACCAGGGGATCGGCTGGAAACTGGATAACTTGTACGTAAACTTGGATAAATCTCTAATGTTATCTCTTTATCAATATTTTCTAACTTTTACTGAACATAGTCCTACGCGTGCCGTGGTGGCCGAGTGGTTCGAGCAGTTGCCTGCGACGCAAAGGTCGCAAGTTCGAACCCGCCTGTACCAATGAGTTTTTCTGAACTTAAGTACAGTGATTAGTCACACCACGAGCTGAACGGTGAAGGAAAACATCGAGAGGAAACCTGCATACGTCTGAGAAGAAATTCAAAGGCGTATGTATAGTCGTGCTGGAGTAACGGCGATGGTCTCGCCATCTGTCACGTTGGCACCTAATATACCTCTGGCGGAAAGTGGGTGTGTGGGTTACCTAAACACCTCTGCTTACCCCTTCGGGAATCCTTGTGGGAGGGCGTGAGGATATATTATTATATTATTATTATATAGTCTTACGCCAGAGGCAATACTGTTCGGCAATTACGTTTATCTCGTCTTTGTCTTACAGTATCTAGTTAACTCTTATAATTAGAAATATGACTAAGTGTGTAGCATACATACATTACGTATATACCAAACACCGGAAAGTTCGTGATGTGAAGAATGACTGTATTAAAGTAGTACAACTCATTACAGACTCATCAATTCATTGGTACAGTCGAGAATTTCACTTGCAATGTTTGTGCTACGGCGACTGGAACCACTCGGCCACCAAGGCTCATCAATATCTCTTTATCCTGATATGTTAATCGTAACGGTAATCATAGCAACGGTCTATATATATTCATATAAATATATTTTTTCTCAAGCGAAGCTGGATGTCCGCTAGAGTTTGATAAAGCCGCTTCCTTTGCCCTTAGCTCAATTCGTCCTCTAGAGAGAAGATACTCCAATCCAAACTCGTTTAATATTACAATATCCGTAGATTCGGCCACTAGCAAAGGGACCAGTCCCAGTGGACTTCTGGGGCTGTAACGCTAAGAACACAGATTATCTTTACCGTCGGCATCTACGCGCTGGTCGTAAACAATAAGTTGCAATCTTTTGTTTTGTTCATAGTTAAATAACTCTTTATTTACATCTATATAAACAATCATTTGGTATTTATGAACATTTAGTACACAAATGCATGAATAATAAAAGTAGTCAACATCCAACCCACAGCCAATGAAAGTATCATCAAAATCGGTGAAGCCGGTCCGGAGATTAGCCGGAAAAAACCGGATAGAAAGAACAAAGGACTTTTTTTTAATTAGCGTCGTATCTATATACTTTTGCAATATGCATTTAGCACTCTATTTTTTCTTAAGGCATGATACGCTGGCATGCCTGCATGACATATGAAAAAGATACGTAAAGAAAGATTGTCGAAACAGATATACAAAGAAGAGGCAGATGAACACCACGTCAAGAGTACTTGAAACCAGTGAGTCTGTATAAAGAGACTGAAGAATGCGAAGTGAAAGAGGTTTGTAAGTCCAAAGAAAACTGACGCATTATTTTCTCTGCCTACCATGATATATGTATGTACATATTATGTAAGTATGAAAGTTTGTAAGGATGAATGTCCCATTTACTCACAAATACAAGTGGATGGAATTAGATAAAATTTGTACAGAGATAAATCATTAACTGGATATGCTTAGAAGATAAGATTATGTTTTATTCCAGAGAAAACAAACCAATGATCCCGATTTTAAATCGGATGGCGCAGATAGTCAAAATATAAAATTGTCACAAGAAAAAAAAACCACAGATGTCAACATTTCGTCGATATCGTTTTCCAGATCACCCAGTCAATAACAAAGTTACTACTCTGTGTCAATAGTTTGTGATTCGATTTCAGTCAGCTTTACTCTACGTAAATTGAATTGTCTATGTTTATCTACGTCACTGGTTCCTTGTGTTTTAGTTAGAGAACGAATTACGTAACTTCGCGATAGCTTCATATTTAACTTTTGGCAACGTTTACGTGCTTGTAAATATTAGCTGAATTGCTCGCGTCCTGAGAATTCTCTGATATATGTGTTTCAATTTGTCTGGCCCTTTGGCGTGTTGGTAGTGACTCTGTCTTCCTTGCTAAAGGTCGCTATTTCGATTTCAACACGCTACAAACTTGTAAGAGAGAAAAGAAACAATCCAGACAGTCTCTGCCTACCCCTTTAGGGACTCGGTGTGATGATATTTTTTTTATATCACAAGAGTGGCAAATAAACATGCGGTCCACCTGATGGTAAGCGGTTACCGCCGCCTATGGACGCTTGCAACACCAGGGGTATCACTCGCACGTTGCCGACCCTGCAGGAATCTTTTCACACCCAATGTATGATAATTATGTATATACAACAAACTTCTGAGATGATAATTTATTTATATTGTATATGACTGGTGTCCTATTGGATCCTTATATCTCAATCTACACCATATTCCTGTTACTGTTATCCTAGTTATTAGGGTAACAGTAACTGTCGGGTGTACTAGGGCCCAACTGCTGGGCCAAATGTCTCCTCCAATGATTGAAAGCTGTTTCTAAAGGCTACTAAATATAGGTTTTTATAAAAATCGGTCGATCTCTCTAGGATAAGAACGTCAAGAGTACTTGAAACCGACGAGCATATATGAAGAGGCAGATGAAGCGCTCTTTCGCTTTTGTAAGTCTTTAGAGAACTGGCACTTTACCCTCGTAAAGACGTCGATTACAGACAGTGAGACAGCAAATGGAATACTAAGACTGTATTTTCTAAAATAATAACACCAGGAGGAACAGGTGTATTACGAGTTAATGAAAAATTACAAGCGTTAAGACAGTTTGGCTGCGTAGTCAACTATTGCAACTTGCCAAAGCACGCTCAACGCCATACTGAAAGCTCCAGTGGACAAGCCCATAGCTACACGCAAGCTTTTACAAGCCGCCGTTTATCGTAAGCTCAGGCCATGAATAACAGACAAGAGTGCCAATTAGCTAAATGGTCCGTGGTGCTACACTATTGTTCCGGGGCCTAACTGCCGACTAGTTTTGTGTTTGTCCGGTATCGTTTTCTACTTGCGTAATTTGAACCTCAGATAATGAAAATACAAAGTGAAAATGTGTGCAAGAAGAGGCAGAGGAAGACCACGTTTCAACTATCTAGATCAAATCGATCGGACACTCAAGGACGGGAACGTTGAGAGTACTCGAGACCGGCGAGCATGTGTGATGAGACTGATGAATGTGGACGAAGCGAAAGAAGATGAAGTAAGTAAAGACAGTGTAACATTACAATCTAATAATACCAGGGTAATGCAGCTCGCAAAAGTTAGAAGATTTTATTAGACACGCCCCTATGATATGCAACGCGCGTAGTTCGGCCAAGAATGTAGTTACTTGGGAAAACTTGGTGATTTGAAACTTCGGTTCATTTGAGATTCCGGCACTTAAGGCTGTGGTTACGGTTCAGACAAATTTAGACTCTAGTTTGGGAATGTGTGGCTTGAAATTACATTGGTTTCTAAATGTATTAAGGTCACACATTTTTTGGAATTAATGAATCATTGTCACAGAGAAAATTGGCTAAAGAAGTGAGTCTAGAGACCTAGGGCGCTCTACCATCCTATTTCTTAGAAGACACCTGATAATGTAGGGTCGGCAACGCATGAGCGATACTCCTGGTGTTAAAATCGTCCATAGGCGGTAGTCGCTTACCATCAGGTAGGCAATGTGCTTGTTTGTCGCCTTGGTTTAATTAAAATAAAAATGTATCTTCAATTAATACCTTGGGACAATTCCCAAAACTATATATTTACTTATATAGATAGACATATTCATAAATACATAGGACACTCAAGACTAAAATGCAGATGAATTGCGATCTCTTCGAAAAATGTGCGGAGTAACGATCGAATCGAATCCGCAACGATCCGCAAATCAACTGACGTGGAAGAGGGCGTGATTGTAAAGATAAGGAATGACATGTTACGTTGGCTTGGACATAATAGAAAGGATGAGTGAAGAAAGACTGACGAAACAGATATATAAAGCAAAAGTGAGTGCAAGAAGAGGCAGAGGAAGGCCACGTTCCAACTACCTGGATCAAATCGATTGGACGCTCAAGGACGGGAACGTCAAGAATACTCGAAACCGACGAGCATGTATGAAGAGACTGATGAATGTGGACGAAGCAAAAGAGCTTTGTAAGTCTAGAGAGAACTGGCACTCTATACTCTCTGCCTACGCCGATAGGGACTCGGCGTAATGATATGTATAGATGTATGTACCCAAGACTAAGGTACAAATTCTCGTGTTCATCACACAAATACCTGCCCTCAGCGGGAATCGAACTCGCGGCCTCTAGTTTCGCAGCCAGGAGCTCTAACCACTAGACAGGCGGCCGCCTGATCTAGAGGTGTATGTATGTCTAGTGTTTTAGTAGTTGAATATATGTATACCAGTTATAAAACAAGTTTAAACTAACAAAGTCACGCCAGATTTCACGAATATATCAAGCGTTTAAAGTTAGTGCCAGTTTATTCAGTGCGAACCTAAGTTAGTTGTGTAAACTAAGTTAGTTTTTTGTCACGCGAGTTAAGGGAGCTTAGTTTTCACGTACTTTGTAAATAAACTCATGCTTTAACACAAATCGTCTATGAAGTGAACCTTTCACACGCGTTGTCAGTTGTTGGGTGGGTGTCCGATATAATTTCCATCGTTCCATACTAACGTTATATAACATATACGTTAAATACTAACGCTATAATATAATAATATTGTATACCAAATGATTTTAAAAGAGTAACCATGGAGTTTATTGCCGGTTCTTCTCCACGGAAACGACCAACCCGAACCGTACACCTTTTTGTACGGGCACTTATACATTATAAGTGCCCACTACGCGTATGTGAAATAAAAATATTTTGATTGATTGAAAATTGTCAAGAGTTTTTGGAAATTTGCATCTGCATGCCAACGTTGTGGACTGAGTTAATAACGTCTTATTTTCATCGAATACATAATTAAAATGCTAGAGCGTTACAGCCACTGGGGATGGCATTATAAAGGTTGGAGAAAAAAATCTTAGATATTATGTACGGAGGTTTCCTCGCGACGTTTTAATTCGCAGTAAAACTTGTGGTGTGATAAAACTCTTCTTCGGATCGGATAAACTTCTCGTTACAAAGAAAATAAGTAAAGAAAGAGAATAAAAGTTTAAGATATAAAGAGATAAATTCTTGTATAATGATAACCTGTGAACACATAAAATGTACCTAATCCCAAACTAAGCCAAGGTTGTGCTATGAGAACTCGATCTACATATTTGTACGTAAATACAGCGTCCTGTCTTCCAAGATTATGATAAGAAAAACTCGTTTTCATGGCACACTAGCTAACACTTCAGAGGCAAGTTATCTGACAACTAGAGCACACGATTGTCAAACATCAAATTCATTTTCTTATATAACTGTTCGCTTTCTGCACTTAAGTACAGTGATTAGTCACACGACGAGCTTTACGGCGAAGGAAAACATCGAGAGGAAACCTGCATACGTCTGAGAAGAAATTCAAAGGTATAGTCGTGCTTGATAATATCTCGTTGACTGTATATCTCTGGCGGAAAGTGAGTGTGTGGGTAATTACAGTTTCTTTCGTCAATATTCACGCATCAAAATAATTACAGTAATACTCCAACACAAATCCAAATAACACACATTACCTCCCTCAACACCCGAACTCACAAACACAAGATAATAATGACAGATGGTCGTTAAGCTTCGTATGGCCCAGAGTAATCCCTACGGAGATGTCATTGTTATAATATATATCCTCACGCCTTCCCACTTGGGTCCCCGAAGGGGTAGGCAGATGTGATTGTTTAGAGTTGCAAAAAGGGGAGGAGATTAGTATTTAATTCTAGGAGGTTTCGTCGGGATATTTCTTTAAACTTATACATACACTAGCGACCCGTCCTAGCTTCGCACGGGTGCTGTGTAAAAAAATGCAAATAGTATCTATTATAGGTAATAATATGTAAAAGATAAAAATTGTTACTGTGGGTTATCCTTTAGAGATACACATATGCTATCGTGATCTTTTTATCGATCTTTTTAAGATATACAATGTCGTAGAACTTTAATTTGATCTATCTCGTAAGGTTTAGCCTTCCTCTTGAATCACTATCCATTACAGAATAACTGAAATAACATCAAAATCCGTTTAATAGATTTCGTGTAACTCGTGTAACAAACACACAGCGGAAGCGACTTCATTTTATACTAGGTAAAGATTAACATCATCACGCCGAGTTCCTCACGTAGAAGTCACAGAGAGTAGAGCGCTTGTCATATGTATAGTCATATATGACTATCATATACGTCGTAATTTATTCGTCGTAATGTATTCGTCGAAATTTATTCGTCGTAATTTATTCGTCGTAATGTATTCGTCGTAATTTATTCGTCGTAATTTATTCGTCGTAATTTATTTAAATCGTGATTTATTGTATGTGAGGATATTTCTAATTTCAAATAAGAACGGAACGGCATTAGTTAACCAAAACTGCGTGGTCCCAGACTCCGCTATTCTGCAAGTGATTAGGCTTTGTGTGCTCGACCGATTTTAATTGTGTTTCTTTTACTGTGATATTTATTATATTGAGGTAAAACAGCTCTTCTGTATTTAAGCACAGTGATTAGTCACACGACGAGCTTTACGGCGAAGGAAAATATCGAGAGGAAACCTGCATACGTCTGTGAAGCAATACAAAGGCGTATGTATAGTCGTGCTTGAGTCGTCTGTCATGTTGGCGCCTTATATCTCTGGCGGAAAGTGGGTGTGTGAGTACTACCTACACACCTCTGCCTACCCCTTCGGGGACCCTTGTGGGAAGACGTGAAGATATAAAACAGTTCTACTATATTCAATAAAATAGAAAACAAATCAGCCCTGAAATAATGCATATTAGATACGCTTCAATTGATTTTCCGTCTATACTATATATGCTAATGTTATTGACCTTAACTCAGGTGACCTGTATGGCAAGCCCTATTGACAGCTGGTTAGAACTTATGGTGAGTTTGAAATCATGGATTCCATTCCCGATGGGGCGGATATATATATATATATATATATATATATATATATATATATATAACTATATATATAGATATATGAACGACCGTCTGGTCTGATGGTTAGAAGCTCCTGACTGCGAAACTTGAGGTCGCGGGTTCGAATCGCTGAGGGCGAATGTTGTGTATGATGAACACGAATATTTGTACCTTAGTCTTGGATGTCCTATGTATTTAAGTATATATCTATCTATATAAGTAAATATATCGTTGTCTAGTTACCATAACACAAGCTTAGCTTAATTTGGGACTAGGTCAATTTGTGTGGAATTGTCCCAAGGTATTTATTTATTTATTATTATTTATTTAATTAATTAACTTGATAGCATTCCATGCTATTCAATCCAACTTAGCATAAAAAATAGGTAATACTCCCACACATAGATATATTTTAGGTCCTAACGTGACAGATGGCGAGTCCATCGCCGTTACTCAAGCACGACTACACATACGCCTTTGAATTTCTTCTCAAGTGTATGCAGGTTTCCTATCGATGAGGATGTATTCTTCATTATTATCCTTCTATTTTCTGAGACACTATATTTATCAGTTTTTAGACGATGATATAGGTAAATGAATATGTATTGTGCACGATACAAAATTATTTCATAGGCAATGCAGCTGTGGCCTACTTTCCGGCATTAAATATGGCTTCATGATATCATTCAAAAACAGTAAAATTCAACTTGAAGTTTCAATGGAAGCCTTTTAAATAAATTACTAAAAATACGTAGATATAGAAATAGAGTCGTGGTGGCCGAGTGGTTCGAGCAGTTGCCTGCGACGCAAAGGTCGCAAGTTCGAATCCCGACTGTAACAATGAGTTTTTCTGAACTTAAGTGCAGTGATCAGTCACACCACGAGCTGAACGGTGAAGGAAAACATCGAGAGGTAACCTGCATACGTCTAAGAAGAAATTCATAGGCATATGTATAATCGTGCTGGAGTAACGGCGATGGACTCGCCATCTGTCACTTTGGCACCTAATATACCTCTGGCGGAAAGTGGGTGTGTGGGTATTACCTATACACCTCTGCCTACCCCTTCGGGGACCCTTGTGGGAAGGCGTGAGGATATATTATATTATTATAAAAATACGTTTTCCGACATGCACTGCGATATTCCTGCTCAAGCTTGCGATTAAATCTTCTTGGCATCTTTTAACTTATTACAGTCAATTTATCAACACATAAAGTGATTTAACTAAACGCTTTTAAAAGCCCCGCTGTGAGAGCAGCCTCAGCTTGTTAAGCGAAAAAGTGCTATTTCGTAAAAAGGTCAAAAATGAGAGATGGCAGGAACAAATCACATTTAGTTGGCCAGTTCGGAGCGGCTGCGAGCCTCTGATAACCGGTTACTACTAGATTCAACTGCATTTTTAAGCAAAAATTGCGAAGTAAAATTATTATGGAAATAAATATGAAATTTGACAGATACAAAATGTTGAACACTCATGTTTGCATTTCACTGGATTTTGCTCGTTGTATTGTCAAAATGTGTGACACGGAATTCAAGTCAAATAAATAAACAAGTTCACTATTACGAACTGCTAAACAGGTTCAAATCTGGAACTCATTTACTAACATATAGAAGAGACAAAGTAATAATAAATATAAACTAACTATAAATAGAACGAATGGCCCAAATCTGTGTCACGCGGAAGGGTGCCAAGAAGACTAGTGGCATTGCCACGTTGTATGGCAATGCTGATTCGCTGAGCGAAATATTTGCCAGCCCTCTTGTCTGTAATATTATATTGAGATATCTGTAATATTATATTTAAGTGCCAACGTGATAGATGGCTATCCATCGCCTTAACTCAATCTCGAATATGCATGCATCTTTGAATGTCTTCTCAAACGTATCTTTACATATTTTTCCGTTTCCGTTAAATTCTCGGTGTGACTAATTACTGTCTAGAATAACTCATTTATTATTAATTCAGTCAGGATTCGAGCTTCTTATCACTGCGTTGCAGGCGACTTCTCAAACCACTTGGCCACTATATATTTTCAATATGTTAAATATCGATAATAAGAGCCGTGGTGACCGAGTGGTTTGAGCAGTTGCCTACGATGCAAAGGTCGCAAGTTCGAATCCCGACTGTACCAATGGGTTTTTCTGAACTTAAGTACAGTGATTAGTCACACCCCGAGCTTTACGGTGAAGGAAAATATCGAGAGGAAACCTGCATACGTCTGAGAAGAAATTCAAAGGCGTATGTATAGTCGTGCTTGAGTAACGGCGATGGACTCGCCATCTGTCACGTTGGCACCTAATATACCTCTGGTGGAAAGTGGGTGTGTGGGTGTTGTCTATACACCTCTGCCTACTCCTTCGGGGATCCTTGTGGGAAGGTGTGAGGATATATTATTTATATAAATATCGATGATAGCTTATGAAGTGAACCAATTTATTAGATAACTACTTCGTATCGTTCGTTATTACACCACAAAATGAGTCAACACACCAAGTGGTATTTTAATGCCATGAACGAACGGTGACGAGCAATATTCGCTAACGATGATGAACGACTACCCAAGATACTCGTATTAACTCCAGAATGAACTCGCAGGCGCGGTGTTAGGGCTGCGGCACACTTGTGATACCTACCCTGACGGTTTTTTAACCTTCAGTATATTTTTTAAAAAGGTAAAGTTTAATTGAATTTGTTAATCGCAGATTTTTTTATCTGATTAGATTTTTTTTTATACAAAAAAACAAGAATATAGAAATAGAAGAAAAAATTTTGCATTAGAGAACCCATTTATTGAAGAAGATTAGGGAGAGATATCAATTAAATATACATTTTGCAAAACGCGAGGGCACAGCTGTATGTATATTTATATTTATTTATATAATATATTAGGCAGAGGTGTATAGGTACCTGCCTGTACACTGCCTACCCCTTCGGGGACCCTTGTGGGATGGCGTGAGTATATATTATTATTATATTATTATTATATATTATTATAATACTAGCTGTACCCGCGACTTCGTCTGCGTGGAATTTATCAAAAAACATATGTTCATTTTCTAAAATAAAAGTAGCCTAAGTTACTCATTGTTACATCAGCTATATTCCAGAGAAAGTCTTGTCAAAATAGGTTCAGACAGACAGACAAAAATTGTAAAAAAAATACTTTCGTACATTTTCCGTGTCCACATCCATATATATGCATTTAGTAAAAAGCGGTAGATCTCGCCATTGACCGGTTTAGTAGCAAAAGTTCCCGGAACTCACGCTACGAGAAACAATAAAAAAAGCGGTTGTTTTTTATATTACAAAAATACACTCCAATTTTATTTATTTGAATGGATAGTATGAAGACTGGCAGTGATTTTGATAGGTATATAGAAAAGATGAGCCGAGATTTTTTTTACGTAGAAGGGATATATTATAAAATGCGAAAATGTCAGAAGATAGATAAATAGAGACAGAACCCGTCATACCTCGATCAAACAAACAAGCTGACACAGACGATCTTGTATGAACAGAGTAATGAATGTGGACGAAGTAAATAGGTCTGAAAGTTTCGAGCGAGTAGGCACTCCACTGAGTAATGATGTATGTTCGTAAGTACGAATAGTGGGCTCAAATACTTGAACTTGATTCAAATTGAATATTTAAATAGCAGCCCAGCCCTAGCGTATCCGTGATTAATTACACAAAGCTAGTGTTGTATTGTTTCTGAATAACGACAAATATTCCATTGCTCCACCATAAATTCTTCGATGCCTAGAATTGCTAATGACACATTTCGTTCAGAAATGCGATTCATCTATACATACAAAAAAAAATGGGGTTGGAGTGTCTATTGGTAATATTAAAATAATCTACCCCGTTAGGGACTTGGCGTGATGATATGTATTAAAGTAACCACTTTTTATTAAATGCATAATGTATACACGGTACATACACCAAAATAATTATTTTTACAATTTTTGTCTGTCTATTTTATTTTATTTTTGTCTGTTTGTTTGTTCCGGCTAATCTCTGAAACGACTGAGCCGATTTTGACGGGACTTTCACTTGCAGATAGCTGATATCAAAATGAGTAACTTAGGCTACTTTTATTTTGGAAAGTCAACTGTACTTTTGTTTTGCTAAATTCCACGCGGACGAAGTCACGAGCACAGCTAGTTGAAAATAAAATTCTTCTTTTTACGGTATACATTCCTTAGAGGAGGGAACACGATAATATTATTTCGTCGGAGGTCACAGCCAGTCGGTAGCTCCAATTTTGAAAAGAATATCATTGAACCCTACCAGAGATTGGATACACAATTATGTGGGATTGACGAACGAATCTATGTCAGCACATTTGAATACAAACTAGTATTGAAAAGAGGTAGAGTTTGTTTGTTCATTGGAATGCTTACGTCTCAAGAATTATCTTATCGTGCTACTCAGAAAAGCCTACCTCTCGCCCTCGACAGGGAATTCGTCCCTATACTTTGGAACCACAAAGGTCTCGTATTGCGTAATTTGAATATATATATTTTATTGAAATAAAAGACAATTATGATGTCTTCTTTCACCTTTAAGCTCAAGGTGTGATTAATCACTGTACTTAAGTTCAGTAAAACTCATTGGTAAATATAAATACTTGAACAAGCTGATCATAACTGAGTAAATAGCATTAATAATATGAGCGGTTGACTGCTCATATAAATTTCACTCAATTCAAGAAGCAAATAAGTCTCATTTTTCAAAGAAGAGTTTGAGATATAATAACTCGATCAAGGAACGATCAGAGCTATTGCGTCATATAAGCGTCGTGATGAAGTATCATGACGTTGCATTATCCATATTTGCTGGGTACTATTGGCTGCAAACTCACCAAATCACGTTTGTAATCGAGTTGAACGTGGTTATTAACTGAAAAATATTGAGTTACTAGCTGGTAATAGCTTCGCCTAGGGAAAAAAAAAAATTACGGATCCAATTATGAATCTAAATCATTCTCAAATCCACTAGAACATCCACAACAAATATCATCAAAATCGGACCAGCCGGTAGGAGTTAAATCATAGGCTGAACCGATTAAGTTGAAAGTTGAAAAAATGTTTTATATGTAGTGTTAGGACCTACGCTACTTTTGAATCCTGAAAACATAAGCTACTTTTTCGAACTCCACGCGGGCGAAACCGCGGGCATAAGCTAGTATACTGTATATTGTAACAATTTCATACAAAAGTTGATCGTTTAAAGTTAGGTATTGTTGGCAAACAGTAGTAAGGGCTTTATTGAATGGAGCGAGCTAATATTAAGGAAGTCGTTCAGGCAATTTCACGAAGCTTATTCGCAGATAATAATCCTTTTAATTTGTTGAAATTTCCTATCCCAAATACCTTTTTAAATGTTGGAATGAAGTGAGGAGAAAGGGATAATATAATATTTTCGTCGGAATAATATCTAAAGGCAATAAGAGAAGAGGCTGAATATTTTTCCTACTTCTTAATTTTATTCAAATCCTACTTTACACGCTCATAGTTTGTGTCTGGGTGTGAAATGTAGTTTGTGAAGAAATTTCCCAAGATATAATTTATATTATTGAATGTGGATGAATTGAAAGAGATCTGTAAGTGTAGATAGACCTGGCACTCTACTCTCTCAGCCTGCCCCGTAAGGGACTCTGTACTGATATGTATATTATAGAATCGCGAGAAATATATTCATACGCCGATGATATGAAGCTATAATGAAGGCAGGTCCCTTTATTTAGCATAGAGTAACCGAAGCCCCAGATATGATAATCATACGGCTTCGTATTGAATAAACAGTAATTCCGCATTATCTATCGATTGAAAGAATAGTATATATATAATAGAATAGAATGAGTTCTAAAAGAGTAACCATGTAGTTTCTTGCAGGTTCTTCTGCATGGAAACGACTAACCAGAACCGTGCAACTTTGTCGACGTTTTATAAGTACCCATCTAGACTTATGTGAAATAAAATATTGAGATTTTTGATTAAAAACGTGGTCTTCCGAGGCGTTTGTCAGACATGCTTTAAGTAAACGCGAATGTGTGATTTTATATTAAATCCTAACTCTACTGTAATTAGATACATGTTTTTTTATTAAATAGAGTGTTAATTCGGCTCTACTCCTTCGGGAGCCCCTGTGGGAAGGTCTGAAGACTTAAGATTCCGAAGTATTTATGAGCTTCAACGATACCTCAAGCCAGACTATAATACAAAATGTAGGTACTCTGAATTAAGACGATAAATATTCAAATTGCCCACCAATTGCTTCCGACTATTCGATGGAGTAATCCTGTTGAAAATATTCCCATGTGTAACCTGTGTGCAGATACCTCGTAGAACGCAGATAATGCGGTTTTCATATAAACTTGTTATTTCGTTTTATAAATGTTCATTATGTACGCCATACATTATTGCAGAATAATATTACTTAAAAATTTGCTCAGCCACCATTAAATTAAATTATTTAGCAGTGGCTAGATATGCCTCACGCCTTGCCACAAGGGTTCCCGAAGGGGTAGGCAGAGGTGTATAGGTAATACCCACACACCCACTTACCGCCAGAGGTATATTAGGTGCCAACGTGACAGATGGCGAGTCCATCGCCGTTACTCAAGCGCAACTATACATAAGCCTTTGAATTTCTTCTC
>JACCPG010007190.1:0-13524 GCA_016069955.1 Drepana arcuata
TGAAGTACCCAAATCGGTACTGAAGCCTCTTAACTACAAGTAAACTAATATACTATATCACAATAAAGGCAATATAATATACAATAACATGACATTCGGCGCATAAGAAAGCTACTATCCCATGAAACCATTTATGATTAACTTGTCTGATCTCAGTTACGTTGTACAATATTTTATCTCTCAGACTTGATTACTTTTCTAAGAAAGAATGTCCCTTTATTATTCAAGCAATATTAAGAGACAAACAATAAGAATGAAAACAAGCCAGCCGACTTAGTAGTGTGTGAAATGAAAGCGACTACAAAAGTTGTGAAGTTGCGCTATAAATCCAGCTATGCCCTGACCACCATAATTTGAACTTAATCAAGCTAAAATAGTTTCTACACCACACTAATAAGGTATATCGGAAGTGTACAGGTATATTGGTTCAACAGGAGCCCAAGGGAAAGTGTTGTCAAGAAACAAAGATAAGTCCGGATTGTCACAAGTCTTGTCTGTGAGGAAATTACAACTAGTACTAGTATTATACAGAGACACTTCAATCTCACTTGTTTTGTTCAGAAGTTTATTTGAATTATAACCTCGTTTAATTATCTTGGTATTTTATACTTAGCTGCATATTATGTTCTTAGTCTTATTAATATCGGAAATGCATACAATTAATGCAAGCAAAATACCTCTGATTGACGCCTCATCACGATACATATTTACATGGCAACCGTTACCATAGGACGGTTTATTACATTCATACGGTACGGTTTATTGGGATCGCACCATGGAATCTCCCATTCGAGTTTCTCTACCTTATATACTTACCATCCGATTGGAAGAAATTACACTACTCACGGGTAGTGCAGTGTTCCTGCACTGTATTGCGACACAAAAATTGTACGCTCGATCCCCTACTAATCCAATGAGTTTTAATTGTTAAATTAAAATGTTAGTAAGTTAAGTGCAATCAGTAGTTATATCTCCCGCTTTACGGTGAAGGAAAACAGCATACGTTTAAGAGGAAGTACAAATTCGTAGGTTTATTCGTGCTTAACAAATGGCGATGGACTTTAGATCTATCACGTTGACACCTAAAAAATTTCTCTGGCGCATAGAAGGTGGGTGTGTGAGTACTTCCTATACACACATCTGCCTAACCCAGCGGTGAATTTTTTGGGAAGGCGTGAAGAATAAAATGTCATAAATGTCCACAAATAAAGTAAAAGAAAATAATGCTTAAAATTATAAACATGTTGTATAAAACATATTTCACATACACTTTGTGCACAAGGATTTTACATATTATATGTAATAGCTTGAGATATGGATAAATTGGTCTAGTAATCTGATTTGATTCACAAACTAATGAGCTTCATTAAATACAGTCTCTCGTTTAGGCAGTAATAAATGTATAGGAGGCTACAGCCGAAAAGCAATCTAAGCCTTAAACCTACAAGACTTACAATCCCTGAGCGAGCATTGTGCTTTAATGCTATATTTCGCCTACATGTCACAAAAGTATCCAAGCCAAATTGACTCTTGACAATGCAGGGATGAAGTTAAAGTTGGCTTGTGTGGCTGGCTTTATGAACATTTCATTATAGACCTGAAAAGATATGCCGAACCCTGTGCAGACGAAATATGAGGATTAAATTCCTGCACTACACTTAACAAGTGTAATTTATGCAGGCTTGTGTGCTAGACTTAACTAAACTAATTGAGAGGTAATGGCTTCAACGGCAATGTGTTTCGTATATTGCTCTGCTTTTAGGTGTATTTTGGCAGGTTCGAGCCAAAAGTAGGTATATCTTACTGTATTTTCTGTGATTGTCGACGGGTTCGTTTTACGTGCAAGAAATTAATTTTGTGAAGCTCTGATTGTGTTCTGAAATTCTTTCAAGAATGCGTTACAGAATCCACTGGGTTTTCTTCTTATTCTTATAATTTACTTCTTTATCTAAATAAGTGAGATCTCAAGAGACATTAACAAAGAAATTGCATCATACGTCTTTGGAATACAGTTATTTATGACATTTTTCAGTGACACATTAGGCATATGTGCTGTTTCGTGTACGCGCAAGAGGCTGCCATGGCGTGGCGTTAAATTGCTTCGAGATGAAGTGGGGTGGCAGAGTAATACGGTAATTTTAAAATAAGAAAATATACATTATTTCTATGAAAATGCCTGCGCTGCCGAAAGTTATGTAAAACGATGGAGCTTAGTTATAACATTGCATTCGAGAACTGTAAAAAAGAGGACAATGTTATTTTCCTTTTGACGCTTATCCTGACCTGCTAAAATTGGCATTACCATTTATATTTCCAGGCAAGGAATAAAATCCGCCAAATAACGTTTTAAATAATAAATTCTACGTAGATTTCCAAATACGAATATATTTCCTTTTGATCCACAGATGAGATCCAATATCTCCATAAAACCATCTCGAGCGACCACAAAGTCGCATCGTAAAATCGAGTATTAGCTCTAAGTCATAAAATGTTCATCGGCCGATGACTAAAATGCGGCGAGAAAATTGTAAATGGGAACAATAAATTCGGAGTTGCGGTTTTTATTATCAAACTGGGTGAACCGGCGAGAGCTTTCAGTTCGGCAATAAGTCTTGGCACAAAGGCGATTACGCCTGTTCATACGCTTTTAAGCGTTAAATAATAATACGCAACATTTTTCAGCTGGTGAGTAGCCAAATTTTTAGGCTGCCTCTTGTGCCTTAGAAGTAGAATTTCATCTCCTATTTATTCAAATACATACATACATATCATCACGCCGTAGGCTGAGAGTATAGAGCGCCAGTTCTCTCTAGACTTACATACCTCTTTCGATTCGTCCACACATTCAAATACAGTGATTAAAAATATATATGCTGTGCGAATCAGAATCTCTACTAGAGAAGTCCAATCAGTAGTAGAGAGGATATTGTTTAGACTGTAAGGTTTTCTTGTAATGACTTGGGAATTCCTCATAAATTAGCTGGTCTTAAAAGTCAGATCATTAAGTCCTGGCTATATTAGGTAGACAGTCCGAGGCATCCTTTGCAACCGCCACGTCAAAGAGGGAGCGCTGCTCTATTCTGGGACACCAGGGCAAGACATAGGGCAGTTTTTCAATGTCCCAAAATCCCGTATATTTCCGTAATTAGGTTTAGGCATTAGGTCATGGGCTCGCCAACGAGAGGTACTTAGTTAGAGAGTTAGAGGCTCGAGGTAGTAACTGCT
Source organism: Drepana arcuata (assembly GCA_016069955.1). Taxonomy (NCBI): domain Eukaryota; kingdom Metazoa; phylum Arthropoda; class Insecta; order Lepidoptera; family Drepanidae; genus Drepana; species Drepana arcuata. The sequence continues at coordinate 3,226 of JACCPG010007190.1, forward strand.
ATAATTTTAAGAACTTAGGTATATAACTAGTTGAGCCCCGCATTTTCACCCATCTTAAACTTGACTATCTCTTTCTCATGGGTAGTAACCAATGATACCTCATCATATCTATAATAAAGCCACTAAATGCATACAAGGATGTCAAATGCATCACCAGTAAAAATTACCCATCTAATATCTAATGAGAAAATCCGATCGCTTTGTAGTAGGTACATGAGATTAGCGCATCAGACAAACAAACAAACTGTGCTTCTTTATAATTTTGTCTTCGATAAATATAGTTCATAAAAGTAAATATAGTTTTTACTAACATATAATTAAGTATTACTAACAAAATGAGTCATAGCCACTTGAATAATTATATTATTATTATTGTGTAAATGAGTAATAAGTGTCTTTTTTTCTATTACTCCTTAAATTATTCAAGTATATTTTGATTTGTTTTGAATTTAATGATTCGCGTAGGTAAAATTTTCATTCATTCATCATTCGTTCAATCATAAACTAGACAAGTGAACAAAGGAATACTTTCTCTATTCAAGGTATCAAAATTGCAAAACTGGTTGAAAAGTAAAACATCCATTGAATTTCCGTTATTAATATGCATAACACAAAATCAAACATCGTCGACGTGTTCATTTTCCGAGATTAAATTCCAGCTTACATTCGAGCCTGTGAATTGTCGATAACGGCTTGTTAATAACGAAAATGTTCCAAATACTGCGTTAATATTACAATGTTTTGCTTTTCAAGGAACAATTTTAGGAGCAAATTCTAAATCCGCCAGCCAATGTTTCTCTTATGAGACTTAAAATTAATACCTACCCTGCTTTTGAATATGTTCGTGAAATCTTCAGAAATTGCGTTCTCTTGTTGTTTATTATTGTTATTTTATACTGCATATGACAAATATGGGGCCCGCCTGATGGTAAGCAGTTCCTGCCACCAACATCGCACGCACGTTTTGCGACCTTGATACGGGTGCTGCATCTAGGAGTTCCAAAAATATTTTGTAGTAAGTACATCAATCATTTCTCCTTTTCTTAAGCTTGAGTTCCCGAAACTACTTAACCAGTCAAAAATGAAGATTTGATTCCTTTGTAGACGTTAACGGCTGAACAACTCCTATTTGTTGTTGTGTATCACTGTGAAATGGTTTATATTCTTCTCGTCCTCACAATGTGGGCAATATAATGTAATTATAAATTATCACGCCTTCCCACAAGGGTCCCTAAAGGTAGGCAGAGGTATATATAGGTAGTACCCACACACCCACTATCCGTCAGAGATAGTTTAAGTGCCAACGTGACCGATGGCACCTACCTTTGAATGACCCTTTGAATTGTTTCTCAGACGTATGCATATGCGTAAAGCTCATCATCATCATCATCAGCCCACTCTAGTCCACTGCTGGACATAGGCATCCCCTAATGAGCGCCATAGCGCCCTGTCTTCAGCTTGCCGCATCCAGCATCTACCAGCAGTCCTTCGCAAATCGTCATCCCACTTGGTCGGAGGGCGTCCTACACTACGTTTGCTTAGTCGAGGTCTCCACTGAAGAACATGTTTACCCCAGCGGTTGTCGGTTCTTCGCGAGATATGGCCGGCCCACTGCCACTTCAGCTTGCTAATTCTTTGAGCTATGTCGATAACTTTGGTTCTCTGTCGGATATATTCGTTGCGAATCTTATCCTTCAGAGAGACTCCGAGCATAGCTCTCTCCATAGCTCGCTGAGCGACCTTAAACTGGTGGACCAGCCCTAGGTAAAGCTCATGTAAGTATGTATAATCAAACTCATTGGTACAGTTGGGATTCGAGCTTGCAATCTTTGTGTTGCAGGCAACTCGAAACAGCCACTACGGCTCCGTTACACAATAGTGAAGCTTTTGAAAATGTTTTGTAAATTATAAATAAATAACAACGAGTGAAATTATATACCACTGTAACAAAAGGTATTCAATTACGTGTGCTATTACCCTTTGTATCGATTGAATTGCGCCATTAACATTATTGCCTTATGACATGCGAGCTGAACATCGATACCCATTAGTTATATCTAATTTGTGTACGTGGCCAACATGCTTTGCTGTGTCAGTAAAGGCTGCACTGCTAGATACCAAATATACTAGCATTGCTAGCGGGCTAGTATTTCAACCGTGGGTGAATACCCGTGTAAATTTGCATTGCATTAGAATATTTGTTCTTTTGGAATTAAACATATATCCTCACGCCTTCCCACAAGGGTCCCCGAAAGGGTAGGCAGAGATGTCTAGGTAGTACCCTAGATATATACATAAATACATAGGACATCCAAGACTAAGGTATAAATACTCGTGTTCATCACACAAATATCTGCCCCTAGCGGGATTCAAACCCGCGACCTCAAGTTTCGCAGTCAGGAGCCCTAACCACTAGACCAGACGGTCGTCAGCTAATATAATATATCTATTATGACTGTGTTTATTTTCATCTCTTTCCATTCCGTAGTTTTTGCGTTAAGGGAACAACCATCCTCAAAATCATACTTATTTAAAACCCGCGTAAGATTTTGATTTCATTAGCAGATTTTTAGGATATTGTTTTTGGTTGAATTTATCAGCAAAAAGTGTCAAATTAAGCACGACACTAGATGAAATGAAATTAAATATATGCCAGAACCAATCAGGTTTAATCTCAATGGACAGAACATGGTTTGTTACATAATGTGAAGTTGATTGAATCGCGCATTCGGCCACATATTATTGCCATGCTATTTATTCCGTAGATTAGTGTTTATATACCTCCTAACTAACCCGAACTATGGTGGAATATTATACAACAATTAAATACAACCTTCTTAGTAGAAACCACAGTTTAAAAATACTTGCGTCGACTATTCCAATAGATATATGCAGAGCTATTTTCTATTGAAGCCATAGATCTATGCATCGACGTATCGGACAATGGACTACAACTATTCCCATCCGCTATTGTTGTGTTATGCCACAATGGCTGCAGGCCAGTGACCTATTTGGATCTAGATTCAGTCCGTTTTGTTCTGCGGTTCTGGTAAATGCAGGTTGCACTTTTGATCATTTTATATGGTGGTTATTGGGGTGTAAGAGAGTCAAATTAATATAGACAGTGTGCTTTGATTTCTTTAAGCAATTATTCCTTTGTATATGTCATATGTTGGTTAAAAGGCTAATATGGAATGCCTACGAAACCGTGGATGACCGTTTCGATATCGCTAGAAGGGAGATAACAGAGGTCTGATGTGGAAGAGACACAATTGGTTTGGCTGCGTTGAATATTTATGACGAAGTGTTAAAAACACAGGTCTTGTAGTAAATATTCGGTAGCAAATTCTCGGCGTTGGATGATTATTTTAGAATATATGTCTAGGTTTACACATTGATGCTTGGATAAACGAGGCTAGTAACATTTTATTATTTATCTTTCACTAATATCAATGCTTCTTAGTACTTCTTCAGTTGAATCATTTAGATGTTTCAATTCATTTTGGATGACATTTTGCGATATTGTTTTACATACATCTGTAAATAGAATTAGGGTTATATTTGGGGAACCAAGTGGATAAAGACTGGTCAGACACTAGATTATTACTGTACCTGTTCACGTCACGTGCTTAACAAGAGCTGGGTAATGAAAAAGTTTCAGCGAACACTTTTTCCCAGTTTAGTGTATCTTTGGTGCGATACGGCGCAGAATGTTTGTTAAGTAGACGCCGCATACTTCGGGCACTCTGCTCAATAATAAACTAACTCTAAAACAAACTTCTCTATTATGCGAACGAAACTTACACCTTGAACAAACTCACAGTTAACTGTAGTCTAGAATGTTTGAAAACTGTACAAACATAGAGGCTTTATGCCGACTAGAGTAATTAGTTCCGAGGAGATTTACATTTGTATGACTGGGGCAGCGAGGGTTCCTTACACTTGTTTATAAAGGACATTACGATGCACCCTTGGAACTATAAAGATAGCCTGTTTATTGTCGCCAATGTTAACTAAACTCTATTTAAACACATAGTATGTGATAATGCATTCAAAAGGGTTCCTCAATAACTTCTGCAGGGCTTAAGATTAAATTTTGTTCATAATCGTTAGGTTGATTAAGGTCGTCCATGTACTATTTTCTATACATCTGACGTAGTAGGCGGCTGATATATAAGCTTTTTTTGACAAATTTATTTATATACCAACGTGAATCCAGTCCCTGTCGCTTAGACTCCACGTCTCAATCGCCTTTCGATTCACAGAAGTAGGTCGCTGTAGGTTACTCTCCATTACACTTGATATAAATATAGCTAATGGAAACCTGATTGTGAGAATTAATAATCTGTGCTTTATGCAACATTTGTAAGAATATCAAAAACACACTGATAACATGAATCCTCAAACAGAATAATACCTTCACTGTTAAAATGCGCATATCACAACACTAGAGATTACTCAGTGCTCAAGTTCCCTTTAGACTTACATACCTCTGTCGCTTGCTCTTCATTCGTCAGTTTCTTCATACATGCTCGCCGGTTTTCAGTATTCTTGACGTTTCCAACTTTGGGTGCCCGATTCGAATTCGCAAAAAAAAACTATTGTTTATCCGGTAAAAATTGGGTCGTAAGCTGAGGTTATTGCTCCCTAAGCCCCAATCTCAAATTTAGCCAAAAAATACATAACATATTTCACTGGGCCCTTGGCAACTTAAACATATATTTTTTTTAATGTAGGCAACGCTGCGGTTAAAGGTCGGCTATAAATCTTTAGGACGTATGTGCGGTACATGTTTCGGTAACATTGTTTTATCATAAATATTGCGAATGCCTCTAGCGTGTATGTCTGATAGATTATCGAGGTAAATAATTGTTCTGTGTATAAACTAGAACCTTTAAATATATGGTTTTAGTATATTTAGTTACAACCTGTTTACTTCAAAACACATTTAACTAATAAAAACATTTTGAAAAATCCGCTGAGGGTAGCGAAAGAATCCCAGAATCTTTCTCTATAGGTATCGCCGTCTCTCTCTCTATATAGGATCAGTGTTTCGAGGAAAAATATAGCCTGTGTCCTTTTCAGTGCCACTAATAATATGTATGCATCATTTGTTGATGATCGGCTGCGTAGCGTAGATGTGAAAGCATAGAACAAACCTTGCACTGTCGCTTGTATAATGTAAAAACATAATGATTTTGTCAGTATTGTGTCCTCTAAAATTTAATATTGCACACTGAACAATCAAATATAATCAGTGCCAGGTCACGTGGGGAATGTAGGTCGATCATGTCGTGCTGAGCCAGCATTAGCGTGCGGGTTCCGCGGACATTTTTCACAAAACACTGTAGCGGTCGCATGCGAAATTGGTTCGATTCCACGAAGATATTTCCCATACATGTCCGGGCTTACATAGAGTGTGGTAAAACGATAAATTAATTTGATGTTGCTAATGACTACAGCGTTACATGAAACTGATTTGTTTCATGAAAGGTAGATTTTCAAAGACCAAAATTTTTCATAAGTTCGTAAAATGTAAAAAGTAAGTTTATAAAATGGCGAAACAGGTTTACAATAATTGAAATGTTTAATCAATTGCCCTCATCAACTTACTATTAATAGGTGGAAAATTCTTAGAAACTTTTTCCCTACAAGTAAACAATTCCGTAGACTAGGATAGTAACATCCAATCTAAAATTTACGTCCAACTTAAAGTTTGAAAATAGAGATTATTAACTATTTCAAGTCGATCATATTAAAATGTAAATATACATTGCAAATTTTAATGGCGGAACTTCTTGGAATGTTTGCAAGTGCAGGCATATTAATAAAAAAACTCCAAACTGCAAAATTTTAGGAATGTGTCCGTTCATTATTAATATGGAATATATTCCAAGCGTAAATACGGTGCTGTGTTACACCTCTGCTTATCTCTTGAGGGACCCTTGTTGGTAGGCGTGAAGATACAAAAGAAATAGTTTATTGTAATCAGATTTCTAGTCAAAATAAAGGCTTCTCACGTACATATAAAAAATAAAATAAATACCTGGGACAATTCCACACAAATTCACCTAGTCCCAAATTAAGCAAAGCTTGTGTTATGGTAACTACAACGATATATTTACTTATTTATAGGTCACAAATACATAGGACATCCAAGACTAAGGTACAAGTACTATATATATATATATATATATATATATATATATAGTATTATATAAATTATAAATTATTTATATATATATATACCTAATTGTGTAATGATATAGCTAAATTATGTATACCACATTCACAAGATGGCCGATTTTGTAAATATTTTTTTTGGTAAAATATTTTTATTATTTAAAAATATATTATGGTTGCACTCCGTAGGTAAAGGCTTATATATTTTCGTGGCCCAGTTCTGTATCATTGCGTGTCGTGCCTCAAAATGCGAATGGAAGACAATTTGGTTTAATGTCAATTTCATTTTTCACCTCCATGTCGACTTTATTTGATTTTCCCGTTAGTATGATAAGGTTTTAGTGGCTAAGTGGAAAGAGGTGCATTGACTTACCGTTATTCTCCGTTTTTAAAGTGGTAGATGGCAAGTCTGTGGCTCAATGTCTTCATACACGAATAATTTTTAATTTCGCACGATTTTTATGGGTTTATTTCGTAGGAGTAATCCTGATAGTTCATTATCTACGTCTAGCCCATAGTCAACCATAGTTAATGCAATGCTCGTTGTATCTAATTACTTATTAAATAAATTTTACTAAATGTAATGATATAATATAATAAACAATAGATAAGCATTAGGTACTGATTTGTATATTAATAAACAATTAATTTTTTTGTACAACTTGGTTGGCAAACAAGCATGCGGTCCGCCTAATGGTAAGCGGTTACCGCCGCCTATGGACGCTTGCAACACCAGGGGTATCACTCGCGCGCTGCCGACCCTGCAGAAATCTTTTCACACCCTTCTTGAAGTACTCCATACTGTACTCTCCAGGGAAAACCTCAACGGGGAGCTCATTCCACAGCCTGAACGTTCGCGGAAGGAAACTCCTTTGGAACCGCACAGTGCGAGACCTTTGTGGTTCCAAGGTATGGGGATGAATTCCCCGCTTTATTATTAGCTTTAGAACATTTTTTTATTACTAAAAAGGAGAGGCGATGTAGCCGAGTAGTTCGAGTCGCTAATAAGTTTTACTGACTTGTACACCACGATTTTTACGGTGAAGGAAAACATCAAGAGGAAACCTGTAAACCTGTTTGAGAAGAAATTGAAAGACGTGTGAATAGTCGTGCATGAGAAACAGCGATGGACTAGTCATCTAACACATAAGCATAAAATATGTCCAGCGAAAAGTCGATGTGTGGGTACTTCACACCTTTGCCAAACCATTCGGGGACCATGAGGTAAAGTGATTTGTGTGTAAATACAAAAGAAACGAAGTAATGTTTATTTTTATAGTTAGACAGGAGGCAGGTACAACCTTCTAGAGGGTCGCTGCTTATGATCCAGTGCTGTGTTCCTGTTGGTGAGATTATGCAGAGAAATCATTCGATACACATCCTGTGATGTATCTTCTTTTTATTGTAGTACAACAATGTTAATCGGTCAGCAACTCGTAAGTAAAGCTGCTGATTTCGCAAGCGTGTTCATATCCATAAAATGCGGTCTACGGTGATCATAAAAATGATTTTATACTTGACAAAAAACGGTATAAATTTTGTCAACGAAACAAATTCGCACACGAAACAAATTTGGCGTTTTCATAAGCAATCAATTTGGAATGACAACGACTGTTTGAAATCGAACGAGTTATGGGGTAAAAAGTAAAATAAATTCACATCAACCCCCATCAATCATCGAGGGTCCACTTGTCGTGACAAAGTGATATCGCTGTCATAGAAATTCTAATTGATTTTTAGATGAAATGATCCGTGATTTTTTTTATCGAGCATCGATGAAAACAAACGGCGAGCGATTCTCTGCATATGATTCCGACTGAGTGGGTTTGAGTCGGGATGTTGATTAGGTTGCCTGACTGGAGCACACCCTTCAATTCAATCGTTAGATAGAGGTCGGTACTATGTACATACACATCTATAAGTTATGATAAATCGTTCGTATTTAGTATTTCTGGTTTGCTTAATTGTCTTCGCTATCTGTATTGGTTCGTTCTATCTTCAATATTAATCGTTGTTGTGTTTGGGGTTTAATTTGAATCAATACATTATGAATAAACTTGATAACGTCAGCTTTACTTTAATGACTATACTATTATTTACAGGGAATTAAAATGTTGTTTGTTGGGAGTAAGCTAATGATTGTAGCCAGAGCTATCTTTACTAATATTATAAAGAGGAAAGATTTGTCTGTAAGTATGTTCGTAACGAATTGGATCAAAAAGTACAGTACCGATTTTAAAACTCTTTCACCATTGGAAAGCTACATTCACCCTGAGTGACATAGGCTATATTTTCTTTTATAAAAAAACAATTATGTCCACCCGTGCGAAACCGGGACGGGCCGCTCGTATTGAATAAACTTTAAATATTGGCTTTACCCCAGTTACTATGGAGCTTCAGAAAAAATCATACAAATATGTATAATGTTGAAAGTTCATGAAGATGTTGTGACATGTTGTTACACAATCACTCCAAAACGGCTGAACGCAATTGTATAAAATTTGGCTCATAAATTTGGATGAAGTGAAAGAGGTCTTTAAATCTAGAGAGGCGCCGTATACTCTCTGCCTACTCCGTGAAGGTTCGCATGATGATAATAATAGAAATACTTAAACAATTCTGAGTATTATAATAATCACGTTCGCTTGAATGCATAAACTTTCTAACAAAAACATTCAAACTCGCTAAGTGACAGGGTGCTCGCTCGACTTTAATATTTATTAGCGAAGTAGCAACACGCGTGTAAATACAGGGTGTTTGCGCTCGTCGAGGATTAGCCGTTTTGCCTTTAATTATTACCTCGGTGCCGAGTGCAGCGGCGGGGCGCGGCGAGCTATATCGCAGACGTGACTTGTGTAGTACACCCAGTTTCCATCGGATATATATTTTAAGGATGTTAACGTGACAGATGATGAGGCCATCACCAGTACTCAAGTACGACTTTTATATACGTCTTTGAATTCCTGCGTATGCAGGTTGTCTCTCGATGTTTTCCTTCACCGTAATGTTCGTGGTGTGACTCACAATGTATTTAAGTGCAGAAAATCTCATTGGTACAGTCGGAATTCGAATTTGAAATCTTTTGTTTTTTTTGCAATCTCGAACCATTGAATCACCAAGCCGCGCCAAAACGTTATAAATTAAAAAATCACCTTTTAAAATTGACAGCTAATAAAAGCAAATCAATTATCAACGTTTTGGGCTAAATCCAAATTCAATACGTTTCAGGGGGCCCCATGTGTTCAAATCAAGAACAAACGTATGACCCTTCTGTGTTACTCTTTGTCATAAGCTTTATTGGGTGCGATTGCAAAGTTTATTTGACGTTTCCCTGTAGGGCTCTCGCTAGAAGCCGTAAGCAAAGTTCACGCACAACCGCCCAGATCTGCAGTAACAATTCAACTTTGTTGTACTCAAATATCATGCAAGATTCATCTCTATTCGCACTGCTTTGTTGTGTTAAAGCAATCGTAATTGAGAAAGTGGAACGTCTACATTTCTTTGTTCTAACGTGGTATTTACTCGAAGTTTTTAATGTCGAATTCAAACCAGACTATATTACTAAGAAAACGAATACAAGGTTTTACGTTTTATTTACTTTTTTCGTTGGATTTACGAAAATGTATTCGAAATATTTTTGAATATCGAATTCAAACCAGACTCTATACTACAAAAAAAAATACGAGCGAAGCTATGGCTTTTATAAAAAAAAACTTTGACGGTCAGGATTCTAACTTGCAATCTTTTTGCCGCACGCAACTACTGGAACCGTTCGGCCACTATGGCTTATAGGTATTTATGCTTCTATGTAGTAGCCGTGGCATAATTCGCACAGTACATGCTTGTTTTAGTCAATTATATCATACAATTTCAAAGGCCGGCACCAGGAGCTCATACTTTAATATATTGTATTTGTTTTATCTATACTTCTATACTTAATATTATAAAGCTGAAGAGTTTGTTTGTTTGTTTGAACGCGCTAATCTCAGGAACTACTGATTGGAATTGAAAAAATATTTTTATGTTGGATATTATATTTCTCTACATCACGCTACGACCAATAGGAGCGAAGCATACATGAAAAATGTTGCAAGAACGGAAAAAATATTCCTTTTC
>JACCPG010007191.1:0-13915 GCA_016069955.1 Drepana arcuata
CATACATACATATATATCATCACGCCAAGTCCCTAACGGGGCAGGCAGAGAGTATAGAGCGCCAGTTCTCTCTAGACTTACATACCTCTTTCGCTTCGTCCACATTCATCAGTCTCTTCATACATGCTCGTCGGTTTCGAGTACTCTTAACGTTCCCGTCCTTGAGAGTCCGATCTATTTGATCCAGGTAGTTGGAACGTGGCCTTCCTCTGCCTCTTGTTGCACACACTTTTGCTTTGTATATCTGTTTCGTCAATCTTTCTTCACTCATCCTTTTCTATGTGTCCAAACCAACGTAACATGCCTTTCTTCATCTTTACAATCACGCCCTCATTCACGCCAGTTGATTTGCGAATCTCTTCATTGCGGATTCGATCTAATATCGTTACGCCGCACATTTTTCGAAGAGATCGCATCTCGACTGCATTCAAGCCATTTTCATACTTCCTCTGACATACCCAGGATTCGCTGCCATACAATAAGGTAGGTACCAATATCGCGTTGTGGACAGCAACTCGAGCATTCTTGCTCAGACTTTTACTGCCCATCAACGCCGACATGGCTCCATTCACCTTATTTCCGGCAGTTATCCTTCTTTCAATATCTTTTTCATACTTTCCATCTCGTGTGAACATGCTTCCAAGATATACAAATTCATTCACTTGCTCCAGAATTTGCCCATTTACCGATATAGCACACTCGGTCACTTGTTCATCTCTTTCGAATACCAGAACCTAGTCTTGCTGTAGCGTTTAGGCGCGGCAGCTTCTCCTTTTCACATTCTACTTTCATTATGGTAACTAGGTGACTTGCTTCGTCTCTTGATGACGCCAGTGAAAAACTCGCGTCATCGGCGCATAATAGGCAGTTGACCAATTAAGTTTCCCATTTTCACCCACACATCCGTTCGCTCTTGCGTTTCAGACAGTTATTCAGATATATAATGAACAGCCAGGCAGACATGATACACCTTTGTTTGACCTCGACTTCACATCAAACCAGGGTGACATTCACCAGCATTCCTAACGCATGCCCGCTATCATTATAGAGTGATTTCACGGCATGCAGTAGGAACTGCTCACTCCATATCCAGGCAACACGTCCCAGAGTTCCTTTCGTACGACTTCCTATCAAATGCCTTTCTCCAACTTCGACGAAAGCGCAGAAACCTTTTGGTTAATATCCAAAAACTTTTCCGCGATTCCGCGAAGCGCGAAGGTTTGATCCATACATCCTCTTCCTGGTCTAAATCCACCTTGGGATTCCCAGAGAAACCTTTCGGATCGCTCTTGCATTCTGTGCGACCCAACTCCTTAAATAAAGAGAAAAAAAAAATCTAGAGCCGTGGTGGCCGAGTGGTTCGAGCAGTTGCCTGCGATGCAAAGGTCGCAAGTTTTAATCCCGACTGTACCAATGAGTTTTTTCTGAACTTAAGTACAGTGATTAGTCACACCACGAGCTTTACGGTGAAGGAAAACATCGAGAGGAAACCTGCATGCGTCTGAGAAGAAATTCAAAGGCGTATGTATAGTCGTGCTTGAGTAACGGCGATGGACTCGCCATCTGTCACGTTGGCACCTAATATACCTCTGGCGGAAAGTGGGTGTGTGGGTATTACCTATACACCTCTGCCTACCCCTTCGGGGACCCTTGTGGGAAGGCGTGAGGATATATTATATTATTATATAAAAAAATCTATACCTAGAATATACCGCGATTAAGTAACTAGACATGTTCATCTAGTTTCCGCTCATTTCGCACCACTCAAAGATAAACAACAAACCTAATTAAGTCTCTTGTTGTAACTTAGATACTCGAGTGAAGGATGGAAGGTCAAAGGCTTTATGCTTAAACGGCGAAAAATATGCTGCAAACAATGTAAGGAGATAAAACTGTAATTTCTATGCTTACAAAGGCGGAACATAATGTTCCTAGGTTCTTTCAAGTTTCTGTGATGTACAGTCGGCTTAAAAAGTTCTACTCATTTGCTAGATATGACACTTATACTAACTACTTCTAAAATTGCTAAGAAAGACGTCTTATGTGTGAAGTATTTTATAAACAGTGAAAACAGTCGTTTGAAGATGTTATTATTGTACTTTCAAATGCTGCTTAACTAATTGGGTACAGAAGTGTAATGAGACATTTGTAAACTATAGCTATCTTAAATATAAATATAAATTAATCATCATTGCATTTAGTGCTGTGACGTCAATTTGAAATTAGAACGCTTGATGTCACTACAATAAAATTAACCTTTTTAAATAACATTTCTCGAGAATTGGGTTATCGAATGCAAACAAACATGTTTGTGCTATGCAAGTTATTAGTTTCAGAGGATTTCACTTTGAAATTAAAACATAGAAACCTAGTTGATTTATGATTTGAGTTTTTAAGATTTCTGTTGAGTTTTTAAGATTTCTGTTCTGTGTTAAGTATTGCCACAAGGGTGTACGATATATTTACATATACGAATAATAAATATGTATTTGTAGGCTGTATGTTGAAACGAAATGGAATGTTTGTTATTTTTCTTAGAGACAATAAACAGAACAGAAGTAAATATTGGATCATATTATGGTTTCCAGTATTCTCAGAATATAATACTACTTATAAGTAAATTATTTTCCGTTGAACCTGCTGAAATGGATATACATATTGGTGTATCCGTTATAATTGACAATAAGTAAATAAATGTTGATTACATTTATTATCTCTAGGCTTACAGACTTTAAGTAGTCAAAAAACATTGAATTATTTTTTCGTCTAAGCAAAAGACGATACAAAGAACCATAAACTAATTGCTATTACCGTTGGTAGCCGGTTTGACTGCATAAGTAGCGCATGCGCAGTTCCGCACTAGTTGAAATTGTACCTATATTGAAATGTAAAAAGTAATGGAACTCTACGGAATTAAATAAATGTACATAAACAAGCAAAAGCATACACAGCTTTTGGCTTAAAAAATAAGAAGTAAGAAAAGAAAGAAAGAAGGAAGTTACCTGCAGTCAGTAACTTCTTCTAACCACTTTGAGTAGAAACAAATTGGGGCTCGGTAGAATTATAATATAATTAAAGATATCATCACACGGTGCCGTATACACGTATGCGAATTCGGCACCTACACCTATTTACGTATGTATCAGTGCGATATAAGTGGATCAGGTTCTTAACATCCACATATATCGAAAAAAATGCTGAATTACGCGTAGTATTGTAGTAGGTCTATTAAAACAAGAATAAGCCTATTTGAGAAACTGCGATGAACTAGTGTTTTGCTGAAATAGTGTTGTTGTAAATATATCTGTGCTGGAAAGCGTGAAGCTATAGGTACATAACCAGTTATATGTGTATTTCCAGAAAATTGGAAGCCTAGCAAATGTTCCTTGGATGAGGTGTTCAAGGGCTGCGTGTTGTTCTTGGAGGCTGCGATGTTGGAGCCCGAGTCACAGATCTGTGGTGCCGTAGTCATATTTGACATGGACGGCCTCTCCATGCAGCAGGTGATGCAGTTCACCCCACCTTTTGCGAAGAGAATCGTCGACTGGCTCCAGGTGAAAAGCACTTAAATTCGATACAGTAAAGGTCTGAATATTAGCTGCAAGTACCAGACGCATTTTAAGCCGACATTTTACCATCTGGCGCTTTACCCTCTGCCTACCCCGTTAGGGACACGGCGTGATGATATGTAATCTTTTTTTCTTATTTCATAGCTTCACGATTTGTACATACATACATATCATCACGCCAAGTCCCTAACGGGGTAAGCAGAGGGTTTTGACGTTTTTTCGGGTTTTAAACTTTTAAAGATGTGCGTGCATGTAGCTTACAAACTGGTAACGCCGTAAGTCTAAGTCTAAACTACACAGAGCTCCTTAGCTGTGTTGATTAGCATAAAGGTAAGTGCCAGGCAAGAGGGCTTTTGCTTAACATAACCGATGAACAATTAAGCGGGTTAAATCAGAGGCTACCGGAACTTGAACTACGAGAAACAATACAACAAGGCTAAATATTAATCAATTAGCATTATTTATCATAAACAATATTTAACTCTTATACACTCGAATTGTATTATAACTGGGACATTACCACAACATGTTATTCCAATCGTATTATTAAAAAATATATTCATAATTATGTGTATTTGATAGATATCTATATAATATCTCAAAATCCACTGTGTAGATTGACTGAATCAGAATTGGATCCCGGGGCTGAATCCAGAAATCGAAGAAGTTATTATCGAAATTAATAATATAACTTATTTCCAGGACTGCATACCGCTTCGTATAAAAGGGTTGTACATTATCAACCAGCCGTACATCTTTAACATGGTGTTCCAAATCTTCAAGCCATTCCTTAAAGAGAAGCTGCGTTCGCGCATCACATTTATTGGCAGCGACCGGGACACCCTTTACAAGTACATCAGCCCGAAGAACTTGCCTGAGAACTACGGAGGAACCCTCTCCATACCGAGGGTCTTGGGTTCTCAATGGCTGGAATTACTGCTCATGTGTGATAAGGAGTTTACAGGTGAGAACTAAATGACACTATGAAATAACAAGTTAAAAAAGCATTGGTATGCTTTACATTTTGAAAAATGTTGTATGTTTACAAAACGAAAAAGGATTTTATGCCTTCTGGTTTGGGTTAAGAGCCTGGGTGGCCCAGTTGGTTGAGTAGTTGCCTGTATAAATCTTAAAACACCCTGAAATACGACATTAATAGAACGATATTTTAGATTAGGTATTTTTCTCACGGATGAAAAACAAACAGCGAGTGGTTTAACGTTATTGTTATTCTAGACGCGCTATTAGATAGATGGAACAAATGGAAAATAGTGTGATGTTGGGTGAAAAAAAATTACCGCTTACCTAACCTAACCTAACCAATGTTTATATTTCAGCTATCAACTCTTACGGTTACAAGAAGATGTGATCAAATAATGCGGAGTTCACTGAGTTTACAATGGAATGTGATATTAAATAGACATATCGTGATAGCTAAGTGATTTATCATTACGTACAAAATAGGATAAGAGTACCTACTTTTATATAAAACGTTCTCTCTAGGTAATTGCTTTAAATTTTAAATGGTATATTATCTCTAGGCCTTATTATAGTGCCAAAATATTAAAGGGGCATCGTACCTGCTCGAGAGCCCTTGGGCAGGGATATGAGGATATATTAAGGTTTAAATTTCTATTTACTATACGTACATATGTGAGGGAATGAGTTACTGATATATACATAATTTATATTTTTATCACCTGTTATTTAATAATAAAACATTTGAATAAAATATTTCAAAAAATACCATGAAATGTGTATGAATAAAATATGTATATTTAGTATATTGAATTTTTATAAAAAGGAAAGGAATTATTTATGCCTCATAAATGCCTCATGCTTTAGCACAGGGCCGGATCTAGGGGGGGGCAAGCCGGGGCCTATGCCCCGGGCGGCAAATTCAGAGGGCGGCAAATTCACTCGTCCAGCCGTTTCAGACATTACCCGGAACAAACAGACAGACAGACAAATAGAGTTTAAAAAAATATATTTTGAGAAATGTATGTGTAATCATCATCTATAAATCATCACGCTAAGTCCCTAACGGGGTAGGCAGAGAGTATAGAGCGCCAGTTCTCTCTAGACTTGCATACCTCTTTCGCTTCGCTCACATTCATCAGGCTCTTCATACATGCTCGTTGGTTTCGAGTACTCTTGATGATCCCGTCCTTGAGCGTCTGATCGATTTGATCGAGCTAGTTAGCGTGGTCTTCCTCCGTCTCTTCTTGCACACACTTTTGCTTGTATATCTGTTTCGTCAATCTTTCATCACTCATCCATTCTATATGTCCAAACCAACGTAACATGCTTTTCTTCATCTTTACAATCACACCCTTATTCACTCCAGTTGATTTGCGGATCTCTTAATTGCGGATTCGATCTAAAATCGTGTCTAAAATCACATTTTTCGAAGAGACTGCATATCAACTGCTGCCAGGATTTGCCGCCATACAATAAAGTAGGCATCAATATCGCATTGTGGAACTCGGGCATTCTTGCTGAGACTGTTGCTGCCCATCAACGCCGACATGGCCCCATTCACCTTATTACCGGCAGTTATCCTTCTTTCAATATCTTTTTCATACTTTTCATCTCATGTGAACATGCTTCCTAGATATACAAATTCACTCGGTCCCTTGTTCATCTCTTTCGAATGCCAGAGCCTTAGTCTTGCCAGCGTTTAGGCGCAGCCGCTTCTTTCTTCCACATTCTTCTTTCATTATGGTAACTAGTGACTGCAGTTCGCCCTCTGATGACTCCAGTAAAACCGCGCCATCGGCGTATAGTAGGCAGTTGACCACTAAGTTTCCCATTTTCACTCCACTCACTCCATATCCAGGCAACACGTCCAGAGTTCCTTTCGTACGACTATCAAATGCCTTCTCTAAGTCGACGAAAGTGCAGAAAAACTTTTGGTTATTGTCCAAAAACTTTTCCGCGATTCGAGAAGGTTTGATCCATATATCCTCTTCTTGGTCTAAATCCACCTTGGGATTCCCAGAGGAACCTATCGGATCGCTCTTGCATTCTGATCGTCAGGATCTTCGTGTACACTTTGTAGCTAAGCTGACCATGCTGATAGCTCTATAGTTTGAGCAGTCTAATCGTGATCCCTTTCCTTTATAGAAAGGCACGATGACTGCTCGCCTCCAGTCGCTCGAAACATCACCCATTTCCCAGCACAGGTTACATAGCAAGTAGATGACGTCCCAGACCACTGGTCCTCCGTACTTGATCATCTCAGCTGTCATCTCATCCTTTCACGCTGCTTTTCCACATTTCAGACTTCTGATCGCACTTACAATCTCTCCCATACTTATTTAATCCGCTAAAGGATCCTCGCTAGATTCTGTTGGAGGCAGATCTGTGAGTAGATCAGCCGCATCATCATCATACATATCTTTGTAAAATTCACTCCATCGCCTGAGGACGTCTGTTTTGTCTGTCAGTATGTCATTGTCCTTAGAAAGAATCACATTCATCCTGCTACTAGCTGTGACACAACTTCTGGACTTCTTAACTTCCCTCCAAAAAAGTTTTGCGTTGTCCTTGAAATTGTGTGCCAGTTTTTCGTCTACATTCATTTGAAACCTTTCACGCTCCTGTATTATTTCTATCGTGCGAATTTTTTGCAAGCGATATTTTTCTTTCGTCTTTTATTTCATACTTTCACTTGAGCTGGACATAGCTAAAATGTCTTGCCTTGCATCCTTCTTCTTTTTAACTTCTTCTTTACTTCATCATCCCACCAACCATCGCAATTTTTGGTTGTCCGCTCTTTCGAAATGCCACAAACCTCTTTCGCGGCGCATAACATGCTGGACTTAAGGAACTGCCAGCAAACATCGACACTCTCAAACACATCTGTCGGTGGACAGGCTAGTTGTTCAGATACCCATTCTTGATGCGGTCTGCGACTGCAGAATGCATTTAGTAAAACGCGGTTTTTCAAATATTGTAAACAGACACTGTTAACACACACTAAAGGTAAAAAAAATTGTTAGTGGGCGGGGGCGGTACTTTTTAGTTTTTGCCCCACCTAAAAAAAATTGAAGATCCGGGGCTGCTTTAGCATAGCTTTCGTTTTTATTTTCGTACATTTATTACAATAACCACCAAAATTATTATGAACATATTATACAATACATTTATAATTTTAAAATATACTTGAAAAATTGCTAAAATTAAAAATCTACAATGGTTCATAATTGAGATATTTCCTACTGTGATACAAAATCCAGCAGCAGGTACCCTAACTGCAACAATATGAGATATGTATTTGATATTAATAAAAGGGATACATTTTAAAGTTTTTATTACTTATTTTTCCTTTCCCAAATCTAAAAATGAATACAGAACGTTTGAGAAGAAATTCAAAGGCGTATGTATCGTCGTGCTTGAGTAACGCCAATGGACTCCATCCGTCACGTTGGCACCTAAAAGATATATCTGGCGGAAAGTGGGTGTGTGGTAACTACCTACACACTTCTGCCTACCCCTTCGGGGACAATTATGAGGAGACATGAAGGGATATTGTTAAACTTACTTAACTGTTATTAAAAGAAAACAAACGAAAAACTTATGCAATGATGTTATAAGGCATATAACGTCACCGGAATTATAAGGACACCGCGAAATTAATTAAATAGTTTGTACCTACCTACTTACTTCTGAGAAAGTGGTATCTACTACTTGCACCGTCTTTTTCTATGAATACAGTTTATGATAACTTATTTATGGCTTAAATTATGTATTATTTTGTCGGGGACCAAAAAAACTAATTATATGCAAGAAAATATTTTATTTAAAAATATCCACACCAATCTCATTGTACTGTCATTAGAACTAATTGTCATATTTGCCGCGTATAATATATTAATTATTCATTATCATTCAATCTATCCACTGTTGCTTCATACAGTCATGTCTTGGTGCTGTAGCCGAAAGAGTTGGCCACTGGAAACAGGGAGATTACATACCATTAGTTATAGTTCTACAGATTAATAATTTTATAAACAAACTATTTATAATATTTTAAATATTTATCTGTTGACAACATTGAATGAACATTTATCATGGTCATACATAATTACTAGCAATAAATTCAGAAAGCACACATACTGGATGCTCATCATTAAACCTCATTCGCTGCCGATGTGAGTGTACGTGTTATTGTGTCATAAGTACCAAAAATTTACATAACACTTGCATTGCGCATTAGAATCTACTAATTTAAATCAATAATTATGAATACCCATATTGACCAATAGCATACTAAATATGCTGATGACGTTATTGATCAGAATTATTATTACTCGTCATACTAAAATAATAAAACAAACACGTATCAATAAGCAATACTATCAACGTAAATAAAATAATGACAAAGGAATTTCTGTGTCATTTATATTCGCAGAGGTGTTTGCAAGTGCTTATAAAATATTAATTACAAATATAGGTACTAATATACAGAATGTCTCAGTAAATAGGACAGCTGCTTAAATATGTGATAGAGATAAAAAAGGGAAGCTACTAAATAAAACTTTATTATTGATATTTTTTTACCTTATTTCAGCTATACCTCTTCCAGGAACTTCGTCAACAAATAATTTGTCGTTTAATTTCTTTTCACCATTTCTCTTTCCTTTTATGATATTACCGATCGTAAGATCGCTTTCTTTATTCGCGATCACTTCATATCCTAGATTGCAAATTAGAACAAAAAAGCTATTTTCCGCACTTTTTTCGCAACGAAAAATTCTCAATTGTGACATTGCTACTTACACTTGAAGTTATCCTCGTAATGGCTCAGCATCTGCCACAACACCTCCCCAGGAACCTCCGGTTCGGGTAACAACCCTCCATGTCGCTTACGTAGAGCACTGGGGTCAATATGGGCTTGCAACGACGTCATGTCACTCCCGTGGAAGTATATACGCTTGCGCAGTTTGTCTTGCATGAAAGGTTTGAAGATGGCAAACAGCATATTAAAGATATAAGGCTGGTTCACGATGTGGATAGCCTTCACGCGAATAGGAACACAGAACTGGAATAAAAGTGATTGATAATGAAGAGTTAGCAATGCTGTATGTAATGGGAACCTTACTATACTAATGAAATCATTATTCAAGAGAGCGAAAGATGTATATAGCTGTCCATTCAGATTCTTGAGAATAGGGGCAGTAGAAATCCTCAGATTGGTTTATTTGTTAGCTAGCATATATTCTTTTGTTTTATGGGGTGTGTGTTTGTGCTTCACCAACATAAAAAAGGGTCGGCAACGCGCACTAAACACCCCTTGTGTTGCAAGCGTCCATAGGCGGCTGTAACCGCTTACCATCAGGTGGACCGCATGCTTGTTTGCCACCCATGTGGTATAAAAAAAAACATTATTTGTTTATAGTTGTTTGCCTTATGAATTTATGAATCCAATGCTGTTGGTGTTTTACTAGAAGAAGAATGATTTTTCACAATGTCATCCTCCAGAAAATCGTGATCCACTTGTTTGGTGCTTAGGAATATTCAAATAGATCACCGGGTCCCCCGTTCCAAAGTAACATGAAGTTCGTACAAAATGTAAACTTTTTGTTTTGTGTTATTAAGCTGCAACCTTCTGTCAAACCGCTTGGTCTAATAGGATATTAAAGTTTTTATCAGTGTGTACGTCAAGACATAATGAGTATTATTAGAAACCGAAACTGCCGGACCTGAATATCCGGGTATCTATACAAAAACATAGGTACTATAAAGAGGTAAAGTTTTTGAGTTTGGATGCATGTTTATGATGTAAAAAAAATCTGCTAGAAAGGTATATTAATCCCTGAGTAGAGAGAGAGAGATAGAGATAGAGAGAGTACAAAGGCAACTTTTTAGTAATTGAAGACGGCAATAATCTATAATATGGCGTGCGGCTTAAATTAAAATAATGAAATCAATGTCAAAATAGTGGCGTCCACATATCTAAGACTAATATCTCAGGCAACACGATGGTGAATTTTATGTACATTTTACATCCAGAACATAACACTATGTCCAACATGTGTGAACAGAAGTATTGAACTAACAACACAAGAATTGCCACTACAATATTTTTAAGATTTTTGCGTTTGAAATTTAAATTAGAACCTATAATAACTTAATTGGCGCAGACGAAGTTGCACGGTACAACATGTTTTGACAAAAAGCAACTTTTTACGACACCTTGAAAACCTTGCCGTATACTAATTGCATTACATGTGAGTAAACAAGTTTTATAGAAGTTTTATTTATACAAGTTATTTTTTAACACTAAATAAATGGTGTTAAAACCATAGACTTAATTATCAATTTTTTTCCTTATTTATCTTATGACTTACCAAACACCCAACCTTAAAACCTTAAATCAGTCAGCAAACTCCTATTTCTAACTCTTGTGCTAAATAATTAGGAGCCGTGGTGGCCGAGTGGTTCGAGCAGTTGCCTGCGACACAAAGATCGCAAGTTCGAATCCCGACTACGAGTTTTTCTGAACTTAAGTACAGTGATTAGTCACACTACGAGCTTTACGGTGAAGGAAAACATCGTGAGGAAACCTGCATACGTCTGAGAAGAAATTCAACGGCGTATGTATGGACGTGCTTGAGTAACGGCGATGGACTCGCCATCTGTCACGTTGGCACCTAATATACCTCTGGTGGAAAGTGGGTGTGTGGGTATTACCCATACACCTCTGCCTACCCCTTCGGGGACCCTTGTGGGAAGGCGTGAGGATATATTATTATTATTTTTATTATTATTATCTTATGACTTACCAAACACCCAACCTTAAAACCTTAAATCAGTCAGCAAACTCCTATTTCTAACTCTTGTGCTAAATAATTAGGCAAAGTTTTCAGGGCAATATGGCTCTTACCTGAATCCAATCAAGCATCATTTTCGCATAAGACGGTGTGAACTGCATGACTTGGCTGAAAGATAGGCCCTTCATTTCAAAGATGGCGATGACTCCGCATATTTGTGTCTGCGGCTCCTTCATCGCGCCTTCCAAGGCCATCTGTATGCCACGGAACACTTCGTGCAGAGGCACTTCACGTGGGTTCCAATTTTCTGGAATATGTTTAATTTATTTCGTTAAGAGAGAACTGGCGCTCTATACTCTCTGCCTACCCCGTTAGGGACTCGGCGTGATGATATGTATTTCGTTAAGGTTGCTGTCATGTCATATCTTCCAATAGGAGACTCCCGCCTTTCCACAAGAATTACTGAAGGAATAGACTGATGTAAAAAAACCCTCCGATCGAAATTGCAATGTGCCAACTCTTAAGCGTAGGTAATACAAGATATAATGTTTTTGTTCTATGTTCTAGTTATACTACTAATATTTATATTCTCAAATATGTGAAGTATTTAAGTTAAAGGAATAGAAAATTCAAAGTAAATTCGGTTAGTCAATTTTGAAAGCGTCCATAGGCGGCGAGCCGCATGGTTGTTTGCCCTGTGATACAAAAAAAAACTTTTATTTTAGCGATCAACGATACCTTTGTACACAAACTCACCTCCGGCCTCAATAATCATGATCCGCCTTCCGAACTGGTCCCTTGGAGACAATATAGACACTACAGAGTGATCAAACGTTGCCTTCACAGCTGAGGGCACCAAGTTTTGACAATAGTCTCGGTGCGACAATCTGAACTTGTAATACGCTTTTATCTGAGAATTAACATTTACTTTTAAGCCCAAGGGGTTTCGGAACGCTTACGGAACGCCCAGGTTGAGAAATAGTCTGAACTATTTGTATAAATAGGAAGTAATACCAGTCTTAGGAACGTTCAAAATTTTAACGTAGCTTAGTTTCGACTTTAAACTTCAGGCTGGCCGAGACCTCTAAAAAATTAGGCAGCCGTGTTAAATTCTCATGTCACTAGTGCCACCTTGACAGATGGCGAGTCTGTCGCCGTACCTAAGATACGACTTTACACAGGTCATTGGATTTCTTTTCAGCCATATGTAACCTACATATGGCCTCCTCACTGTACTAATCGTAGTGTAGATACTACTGAACTCTACACAGTTCAGAAAAACGTGTTAGACAGTCGGGGTTCGAACTCGCAATTCTACCATCTCACAGTTGAGTACTTAAACCGCTTCTCCATGAGGCTTAAAACACTTTTGTATTAAGGGCACACCTTCTTTTAAAAGCTATTAATAATAGATGATATCACGTTAGTATGAGCCGGATTCGATATTTCTTAGATTCACAGTTTTTGTCATCTTTATATATGTATTTAGGTCATAACTTCTACAGCTAAGACATAAACATGTTTGACACAAGATAAATGTTGTGATAATTACAAACTTCAACATCATGCACCTAATATAACCATACGTACCCTTTTAAACGCGCTTTCGACGTAGAACTTGCATGGTCTGAGGAATTTGAGGAGGAAGTCATCGTTGTCAATGGGTATAAAGAGTGACGGTTCACCTGATGAAGAAAAGAATCGATTAGGTAAAGAAAATAAACTTTGTTCAGTGGACTAATACCAACGCCTTTAGGTTGTGTTTTATTACTGGAAAAAATCTACCATTTAAAGTAAATTTACGCGTCTGGAACCGCAACAACTAGTATTTGTATATTAATATCACAGCTCCGATCTTGGATTTGTCTAATTGGTGACTTTTTACGATTTTGCGTCATACCATATGTCTAAGGTTTTGCTTGCATAAACAACTTTTTACGCTATATATTTATGTATACCTACAACATTATTTTCGCTAGATTCTCTAGCTGAGCATAACTCATCTCAGTAATCGGGTTCACTTTCCCTTTAAAGATTTATAAACGTCTGAATCGCAACTCTCTTAATTGTTTGGTACCTATTTTAATATTCAAAGGCGTATGTATGTATAGTCTTGCTTGTGTAACGGCGATGGTCTCGCCATCTGTCACGTTGGCACCTAATATACCTCGGCGGAAAGTGGGTGTGTGGGTATTACCCATACACCTTCGCCTACCCCTTCGGGGACCCTCTTGGGAAGGCGTGAGGATATTATTATTATTTATTATTAATTAGATTGACAGTTAGTGACTTTATACGACACGTATTAAAAGATTCCTTTTCCAACACAAGATGTCGCTTACCGGTTTGTAAATCGACCTAATTGTTCACACGTTTAGTAGCTAAGGAATGATAACAAAATTTCCGCATATTATTAGAAACACACTTAAACTTACATACACTTGGTTACATTGGTTTTTGGATTATCATTCGTATTTATAGTATAATAGTATAGGCTGTACATTACATGGGTGTACTACAATTATAACTTAACAACTTTAATTTACAAAACATGAAAAACTTACTTAC
>JACCPG010007195.1:0-31916 GCA_016069955.1 Drepana arcuata
AAAATTATGATTGAACGATGAATGAATGGTGCATTACTGAAGAAAAAACAACGAAGGAAGAATAATAGGTAATGGTGAATCAACGCAGATGAATAAAAAAAGAGTGGTAAATAAAAAAAATCCATTGACGGTGTGGCACGTAGGAAGTTATTGTGTATTCTATCCCTTATTGGTTTTAAAACATGTATTGCGTTTTGTGAATGTGTATCATGATTCCATTGATTAACTATAAATCCTACGAACTTTTGCGCTTCAAACAAGTAATATGTGTCGACAAGTAATAAAGTAGATAGACACTTTCACTCACCGCATATGGTTAACACGTTGGGCGCCCACGGCAGTTGCAATACAGACATCGATGTCATAAATGAAAAAAATCACAATTAAAAAAAAAATTGGGATCTCACCATAATTAACCAGAGCATTCTTAATTCAAGAATGTTTAAGGAATAGATGTATATGGTATCGATAAGTTGATCTCTTTCGCACCCCTGAGTAATGACGGTTATCACGACAAGGGCTTCTTAATGATTGCGGGTTCAAACCCTTACTTTCATCGTTTTACATCATTTTTAGTATATCGATGGCTGATAACCACAGTACAGTTCCCAACGAGATCTCCAAAATATTATTATTATTACAAGCCATGTTGGTAAGTAATAATAAGACTTAAAAGCCGTAGCGATCGAGTGGATCGAAAGGTTTCAAGTTCGACTCCAGTATGTAGTGATGAGTTTTTCTGAACTTACGTACAGTCAATCACGTCATGATTCATGCTTTGAAGTGAAAGCAAACATTGAGAGGAAATACAACGTCATAATTATGTAATGGTACCCGTCATTTGTTACTTTGGAACCTATCGCCAGCGCAAACACGACCTGAGGTGTAACAAATCTCTGCCTACCCTTTTGGGGACCCTTGCGGGAAGGCGTGAAGTCATAACATTAACAAGATCATCAGCTCAAAATCGTAATCAAACTGGCACTGCCTTCGCAATGGCCTCAATTATCGTATTTTTCCCGCCCTCCGGAATATTTAAGGTTCGTTTTATACAGTGTGTTTTATCGGTGTCGTTTGTGGTCGCCCGTTTCGTTTTACGAGGCGCGTAATGGGCCGATGTAGACACAGGAGGACTCAAAAACGTATTCTGATGAAATACACCCTGTATGTGTAAGTACACGAGGGATTTAGATTTTTTTTTTCATTTTCATGACTGTATGAAAACGTGGTTAATAAAGGATTTTATCTACTGAATTATTATTGTTTCTAATTTTTCCAGAATGTTCTGAGTTCGAGAAGACGAATGTAATAATAACGACGAATACAATAGCCAGTACCGACTTTTGACTGTGTACCAGATTTTTCTGAACTGAAGCACAGTGATTGAGGACTGTACGAGCCGGTTAAGAAAAACATTGAGAGTATACCTCCATACGTTTGAAAAGAAATTTACGCACTGTAGACTGTATACTCGTGCATGAGACACGGCGATGGAGTCACCGTGTCACGTTGGCACCTAAATATATCTCTACAGAAAAGAAGGTAGGTACCAACGTTTGCTTACACTTTAAAAACCCTTAACATGAAGATAACATGAATTATCATTATTAAAATCAAAATCAAAATCTTTTTATTTCACATAGGCCCAGGTGGGCACTTATAAAACGTCGAAAAAGAAGCACGGTTCGGGTTGGTCGCTTCCATGGAGAAGAACCGGCAAGAAACTCCATGGTTACTCCTTTCAAATCATTAGGCATATACAATAACAATATTTTTTCGTAACAGCAATATTACCCAAGTATGGGGGAACAACGTAGGCCCGAAAATAGGTCGTTGCTTACTATACAAAGCATACATAAAACAGGATAATTATAACAATGTTAGTAAGATCTAAGAATCTACAAAGCCTACAATGTTCTCACATTCACAAATTAGACAAATTAAACAAATTAAACAAGTGACACAAATATTGTCATCAGCACTGTAACTAATTCTGGGCAAGATATGGAATAAACAAAAAAAAGTAAAATATTCGATTATTATTGTAAAAAACCCCGAATTGAGAAAAGAAAAAGTTATAGAGAGCCGTGGTGGCCGAGTGGTTCGAGCAGTTGCCTGCGACGCAAAGGTCGCAAGTTCGAATCCCGACTGTACCAATGAGTTTTTCTGAACTTAAGTACAGTGATTAGTCACACCACGAGCTTTACGGTGAAGGAAAACATCGAGAGGAAACCTGCATACGTCTGAGGAGAAATTCAAAAGGCGTATGTATAGTCGTGCTTGAGTAACGGCGATGGACTCGCCATCTGTCACGTTCGCACCTAATATACCTCTGGCGGAAAGTGGGTGTGTGGGTATTACCTATACACCTCTGCCTACCCCTTCGGGGACCCTTGTGGGAAGGCGTGAGGATAAAAAGTTATATAAGATTCAGAATAGTATTAAATTGTATTATTTATCGCCATTGCCATTCGTCTAGGAACTATGGTAGTATAATACTACACCAGGACGAATAGTGAGAGTAATTAAGAATAAACTATTCTATAGTGAGGAAATCAAAAACAAACGTGACGGTAAGTAAGTCGTAGATACCATACCTGTTATCCTGACTTCGTTCTTCTTCTCTATGAAGCTCATACATAGTCAGATATGTAAAAATAAGTCCTAAATGCAATCCAAATTTATACAGTTCTTTCATTACTTTTCTCTTGAGCGAGAGTTCTGGGAACTTTTGCTCCTTAAATTAACAATGGTAGGACTAAGGTCCCCAACCAGGCTTTTTAGGTGCCAAGCATTTACAGCCAAGGATGCCCCCCTGTGGGGTACAGACCTCAGCTTAGTGTTGCTGGATAGCAAATTGAGCAAAGCTTGTTTTATGGTAACTAGACAACTAGATAGATATATACAAAAATGCATAGGACATCCAAGAGTAAGGTACAAATACTTGTGTTCATCACATAAATATCTGCCCCCAGCGGGAATCGAACCCACCACCTCAAGTTTCGCAGTCAGGAACTCTAGCCACTATACTAGACGGCCGTCAAGTGGATAAGACATATGTTTTTTATACCACTCACGTGGCAAACAAGCATGCGGCCCGCCTGGTGATGGTAAGCGGTTACCGCATCTCGGTTCTCTCTCGCGGCTCGGCTCGGACCGGCGCTCGTAAAGAAAACTTTTTCTTTTTGTCTCTTGTAGCATGTCTTTCGAGACTTTTTACTACTCAAGCGAAATATAGCAAGGCCCCCCAAGACCTCCAGGTACTTCTTAGGTGCTCATTAACACGAAAGAAAAAACAACTAAGTGAACTGTCAAGAATACCATGATAGCGCGATCTAAATAATATGTACAACGACATCTACCGTATAAATAGTGAAACAAAAACATATTAACATGACTAATTACAAATTGAACGGAACTGCATATGAAACTGAGCCGTAATAACCTTACTCCGCTTAATAATGCTGTCTCTTTTACCTCGCATACAGTATAATTTATTCAACGATACTACATTGAACAACGAGCACGTAGATTCAATTAAGGATATTTGTGAGTGTACGCAGGTGTGTGTGTGTGTGCGTGTGCGTATTTATTTTATTCAGTATTTTTTTTATACCTTTATACCTTGGGGCAATTCCACACAAATTGACAAAGCCATAGCTAACTTTTAAGCTAAGGAACTATAATAAATATATCCTCAAGCCTTCCCACAAGGGTTCCCGAAGGGGTAGGCACTTTGCGGTGAAGGTGACTACGAGCTTTACGGTGAAGGAAAACATCGAGAGGAAACCTGCATACGCCTAATGCGTATAGTCGTGCTTGAGTAACGGCGTTGGACTCGCCATCTGTCACGTTGGCGCCTAAAATATATTTCAGGCGGAAAGTGGGTGTGTGTCTGCCTACCCCCTTCGGTGACCCTTATGGGAAGGCGTGAGGATATAATTATTTTGATGCAATCAGTCAAAAAACTTACTCTGTATATACTTGGCATGCCTAAGAGACGACTAAAGACCGAGAGACGATGTCGTCATCTATCACGTTGACGCGTTAATGTGTCTCAAGCGAAACTCACAATACACGTTATCACTCCGAATCACGGGAAAGACAGGGATAGAAGATATCCATTTCTTTTTGGACTTCAGACCACAATGTGAGCGAATATTACGTAATAGATACGAATGCTGAGTGTATAGTTATAAATACATACATAATGTATGCTGTAGAGCCAGTTACAAAACGTATGCAAGCGGCGTTGGAAACGGGTGCATTTAGCATTTGTTCACCGCTGCATTTTCTACTCCATAGATGTAGGAAATCTAGATCGGGCAGATCATTTTTGGAAACGTGATTTTTGGTAATAATTATTGTGAATTGTTACCGTTCCTTTCACTGGGACCCCATATGTACATTGTGGGTACTACCTAATGCACCTCTGCCTACCCCTTCGGTGACCCTTGTGGAAAGGCGTGAGGATATATGTATATATTTTAAAAAAATATACCCCCACCAGTTGCGGGATCAGGTTCTAAGGTACCGGCGGTATATATGTATCTAGATATACTATATTGTAGGTAGTATCCACATACCCACTTCCCCCAGAGATATATTTTAGGTGCCAACATAACAGATGGCATCGCCGATTCTCGAGACGACGATTCACGACAATCCTACGACTTTGTTTTTTTTCTTCAACGTATGCAGGTTCCATCTCAATTATGTTATTATGCAACCTTAAAACTCGTAGGCCGAACCACTCAGTCGTAACAGCTCTATTATAAATCACTCTTACCACACCCAGTCCAACATTGCTCTGTGTTCTATATATGGTTCATTGGACCGGCAATACGCCGTAGCAATCGAAAAGTATTCATCTACGTTACGTATGCATGCGGGCTGATAGGCGCCCTCTACGCTCGTAGCAACCGTAGAGCTTACGTAGACTGCTACGCCGGCGTAGTAAAGTTAGGTCGGTCGGAAAATCGGTACTTTGGTTGCCTTGGCCTTAGAAATGATAAGGTTTGGTCAAGAATTTATTGGATTATAAATAAATAAATAAATACCTGGGACAATTCCACACAAATTGACCTAGTCCCAAGTTAAGCAAAGCTTGTGTTATGGTAACTAGACAACGATATATTTACTTATATATATATAGATATAGGTATACATAAATACATAGGACATCCAAGACTAAGGAACAAATATTCGTGTTCATCACACAAATATCTGCCCTCAGCGGGATTCGAACCCGCGACCTCAAGTACAGTCACACTACGGGCCCTACGGTGAAGGTAACATAGAGAGAAATCTTGCATGTTTGAGAACAAATTCAAAGATGTATGTATAGTCGTGGTTGAGTAATGGCGATGGACTCGCCATCTGTCACGTTGGCACCTAAATATATCTCCAATGGAAATACTTTATCGATACACCTGTGGCTACTCCTTCGGACACCTTTATGTGACGGCGTGAAGATATGAGAACTGATTCAAAACAAGATATGAATCCTCAGAGAACTAACTTTTTTTTCTTATTATATACACAGCATAAAGAATTGACCACCCTTTAAAGTCGTAATAGTGAATTATCTCTGTAAATACCCTTTAATCCAAGCAGGTGTTGGGATAAATAAGTGTTAATTAGAAAAAGTTGCCTCCGTCCCGAACCCTCCAGGTTCATACAGATGTGATAAGAATACCTTTGTCTAGGAAATAGCTCGTAACAAAATTTATGGGTATTAAGTTTAAAAGTTACAATTGGGACATTTAATGGATTTAAAAAACACTGTGACACCCAGAGTGGATCGAGTAGTTGCCAGCAACACAAAGAATGCAATTCGAACCGGACTGTACCAATGTTTTTCAGAACAGTCGGGATTCGAACTTGCGATCTTTATGTCGCAGGCAACTACTCGAACCACTCGGCCACCAGGGCTCACACACGATATTGCATGGTCAGTTCTCATTTTATATATATATATATATATATATATATATATAGATTCCACATGTATAGTAACCAGGAAATACTTGACCCAGTGCCGCGAGCCATGTCCCGGTTGACATGCCCAATGGCCATTTGTAGGG
Organism: Drepana arcuata; assembly: GCA_016069955.1. Classification (NCBI taxonomy): domain Eukaryota; kingdom Metazoa; phylum Arthropoda; class Insecta; order Lepidoptera; family Drepanidae; genus Drepana; species Drepana arcuata. Next base: position 6,087 of record JACCPG010007195.1, read on the forward strand.
TTGCCAGGCTAATTTGCGGACGGAATCGCTAAATATTATTCAGTATATTAACTGTTGAGCTGAAAAGGGTCGCCGGATACGAAAGCCCACAGACCGGATGTGGCTACCATGGACGTACGTGTAACATGTATTCTTCATTGCGATGAAATTATCGTTCGTTTTCTAATAATAATAGAAGTAGTGATGTATTTTTTTTAACATGGAGTTTTTATTTTGCTCCGTAATGGCTATGCTTTTTCTGCACTTAAATACAGTGATTTATCACACAACAACTGTTTACGGTGACGAAAAACATCGAGAAGAAACTTGCATACGTTTGAAAAGACATTCGAAGACGTATATAGAGTCGTACTTGATAAACGGCGATGGACTCGTCGTCAAAAGTGTGTGCAAGAAGAGGAAGGCCACGTTCCAACTACCTCGATCAAATCGATCGGACGCTCAAGGACGGGAACGTCAAGAGTACTAAAAATCGACGAGCATGTATGAAGAGACTGATAAATGTGGACGAAGAGAAAGAGGTATGTAAGTCTAGAGAGAACTGGCGCTCTATACTCTCTGCCTACCCCGTTGGGGACTCGGCGTGATGATATTATGTATATGTATATGACTCGTCATCTTTCACGTTGGCACCTAAAATATGTACCTGATAGCGGGTGTGTGTACTATTTCTATACCTATGCCTACTCCTTCGGTGACCCTCGAGAGGTTTTCTATAGCCTTAAGAGAGGTAGGGCATAACGGGTCTCCCGTTCGAATTTGGAACTGCCCGACTGGGGCAGGACCTCCACCTTATAGAAGTCCGTAACAAATAACACAATTTTTTGTGTTGTGTTCCTACGCGGTGAATAAGGTTTCCAGAAATGAGCTCCTTGGGGAGGGGGGAGGATTGTTACATTATGTTGGAAGCAGAGGGATTAAACCCATTATGCTGCCAACACACTGTAACTCTCCGAACACAGAGTGGTAACGCGCAAGTGATACTTCGGTATCGTGAGCGTAAATAGGCTACGGTAACCGTTTCCCAGCAGATTGGCCGTATGCTTGTTTGCCACTCTTGTTGTATAAAAAAAGCCTGAGGAAGAAAATTGGATTTAATATATAATAGACATTTTATCAGAATCGCGCAATTAAAGACCCTCAATAAAATCGTACAAATTTGAAATCAGCCCTTACGTGGAGAGGCCCTCGAGGCTAGTTCACGGGCGGGCGGATTCACTGAGGACTGAAAATGTATCTCGCACTCTTTGTACGGATGAAGGAGGTATTATTAAAACAATAAATAATGTGCTCATTATTAAATTTACGGGAAGTGGACACAAAAAGGTTTGTTTAAAAGCGTACGGTTGATTAAATGACATGTTTATTTACTTTTCAATTTATTTTCTTTATTAGAACCGTGGTGGAGCAGTTGCTTCAATTCAAAGATTGCAAGTCCGAATGCCGACTGTACCAATGAGTTCGGAACTAGAATACAGTGTAATGTCACACAACACGCTTTACGATGATGAGTAATTCTGCATTTGTTTGAGAAGGAATTCAAATACGGCTATATAGTTGTGCTAGTGAAACGGCGACGGACTCTCCATTTTTCTCAGAAGCCAGGTTTCTCAAGAGACAGGCCTAGCCTAATTTGAGAAACCCTGGCAACTTTTTTATTACATTCTTGTTTCACTATTTCACTCTAAGCTTGTATTATTTCTTTGTTATACTAATGAGTATATAAGCAATTTTATCATTTCCTACATGTGCATATTGTGCTTGAATAAACTTATTTTTTATTTTTATTTATTACTAGCTTATGTTTCATCTCAATCAATAAATCCGCAAAAAGCCGCGGGGCTTCACCCGCGTGGAGTTTGAAAAAGTAGCTTTGGAAATTTTCCTGCTAGAATCGGTTCAGCCATCGGTTCATGAAAGAACCGCAAACATCCAAACATCCAAACTTACAAACTTTCACATTTATAATATTAGTAAGGTTTATCTGTCACGTTGGCACCTAAACTAAATCTCTAGCGGAAAATTGGCGTGTATGTACTACCTACACAACGCTACCTCTTCGGTGACCATCGTGGGAAGGCGTAAAGATGTGGTGGTAGGAGAAGCCTACTAACGGAATAATAATTCAAAGATAAACTCACCTCCCAATACGCCTAACTTTGGAACAACCTTCCTCAAACTACAAACAGAACCCAATTAGTAGATATGACTCCGGACAATCCATCAAAATTGGGCACGCAATCCTTAAGGGACGTGTCAATGTACCGTTTCGTACGTCCGTGAGTCCGTACGTCCATGAGTCCGTACGTCCGTGAGTCCCGGACGGGCGACAATTTGTCCCGAGGCCACGTCACGCGGACATATTGCAACCTCAGCGACACGCGTTAAATATGTACACCATTTGCGAATGCCCAGATCAGCTGTCTCAGCTGTAAAGTGCGAAGTGTTTTAGTGAAAAATATCGTATTTGAGTCCCAGATATACAACGTGAAAGTGTGAGGATGTCTAGCTATGAGACGAAGCGAAAGAGGTATGCCAGTCTAGAGAGAACTGCGCTCTATACTCTCTGCCTACCCCGTTAGGGACTTAGCATGATGATATGTATGCATGTATGATTTTGATTTGATTTGATTTATCATTAAAATATTAAGCAATTTTTGTAAGATGCTTTTAGAATTCAAATGTTGCTCTCTAATTTTCATAGGGATTATATTGAACATTTTATTATAAATACATTAAAATATTTGCCTTATACTTATATATGTAGAGCAGTTTTATAAAAAGTAAGTAGATCCATCGCCATCCATGGAATGGAGAAAAACTCACTGGGCTACAGTCGGGATTCGAACTTACAATGATAGTTGCAGCCAACTCGAACCACTAGGCCACTACGGTTCTTGTATCTAGATTAACCAACGGACAATCAAACATTGATTCGTGATTTCCATCAATTTTAAATGCGTGACCGTCATGCTTAATTTCCCGAGTGGTCGTGTGTTGCTACGTCGAAAATTTTTGATGGACCGCATAATTCACGCTGCATTGCCTCTGACAACCATGCTAATATTATTAATGAATGTCTGTACATGCGGCTTCGCGCAAAGGATACTTCGGTATCGTGAGCGTAAGTAGGCTACGGTAACCGCTTCCCATTCGATGGGCCGTATGCTTGCAGCCAATCTTGTTATATAAAAAAACCTGTGTCTAAGTGTAAATTATTGTATGCTGTATAGTAGGGATCAGTAATAAGGAATTTGTTTCTTCAAAATTAACTCCTCAAATTAAAGCTTTTATAGCAATTATTGTGTACTGAGTTTTACACAATAATTCACATTAAAACACTCCACTAGCTTTACGATACATCGAAAGGAAACCTACAGTGTAATGTAAAAATAATGTAAGGTTTAATAAATTGGGATTGGTTTATTTTGATTTATTATGATTTATTTTGATTTATTTTGATTTATATTGATTTATTATGATTTATTATGATTTATTTTGATTTATTATGATTTATTTTGATGTATTATTATTTATTTTGATAATTTTAACTTATTATTAATGTTGATTTGATTTGGAATTTTTTATGTATCGATTTTGGTATCTGAAATAAATGAATTATTATTATTATTGTACGTTTGAGAAGAAATTCAAAAACGTATGTATAGTTATGCTTGTGTAACGGCGATGAACTCGCTACATGTCACGTTGGCACCTTTTTATCTCCGGTGAAAATGGAATCTGTTCTTAGAAATCTCTTCTTAGACGTTCTCTGAATCAGATCTCTAGTAGTCTACTAACTCTTCAGGGACCCTTGTGTAACCCAACCTAAGTTTGGTGCCAACGTGACATACGGCGAGAGCATGGTGACTATACATAAGATTATATCATACTAGCTGTGTCCGCGACGGTGGTAACTTTAGTCTATATTAAACGTGACGTTCAATAAGTGTTCCCTGTGTCCCTTATGTTGAATAAAATATTTTGATTTTGATTTTGATTTTGATTTCGTCCGCGCGGAAAGGGTACCACCTTAAGGGTTACATTTTTACAAACTTTGAATGCAATATTAATTTATATGTAATCAAGAGCCTAAAAAATAAGTTTCGAAAAATGACGAAACTTCCATACAAACTTTAATCCCCTTTTTTTCGCATTAAAAAGCCTATGTCCTTCCTCAAGCTCTAGGCTATATCTGTACCAAATTTCATTTAAATCGGTTCAGTAGTTTAGGCGTAGCCGTGGTGGCCGAATGGTTCGAGCAGTTGCCTGCGACGCAAAGGTCGCAAGTTCGAATCCCGCCTGTACCAATGAGTTTTTCTGAACTTAAGTACAGTGATTAGTCACACCACGAGCTTTACGGTGAAGGAAAACATCGTGAGGAAACCTGCATACGTCTGAGAAGAAATTCAAAGGCGTATGTATAGTCGTGCTTGAGTAACGGCGATGGACTCGCCATCTGTCACGTTGGCACCTAATATGCCTCTGGCGGAAAGTGGGTGTGTGGGTATTACCTATACACCTCTGCCTACCCCTTCGGGGACCCTTGTGGGAAGGCGTGAGGATATATTATTATATAGTTTAGGCGTGAAAAGTTAACAGACAGACAGACAGTGTTACTTTCGCATTTATAATATTAGTAGGGGTGGAAATTATGTGATTAATTAGGTGATTAGTCACACCACGAGCTTTATGGTGAAGGAAAACATCGAGAGGGAAACTGCATACGTCTGAGAAGAAATTCAAAGGCGTATGTATAGTCGTGCTTGAGTAACGGCGATGGACTCGCCATCTGTCACGTTGGCACCTAATATACCTCTGGCGGACAGTGGGCGTGTGGGTGTTGCCTATACACCTCTGCCTACCCCTTCGGGGACCCTTGTGGGAAGGCGTGAGGATATATTATTATTATATTGCACACACGAACTCTAACCCTGTCAGTAGGTTCAGTTACGGAGCGATATTCACCCCAAAATTACCACGTTTTTCCTTCCGATTAAACCGGAAACCCCGGGCTGTAATATAAAGTTGGCGCATGGTTTATGTTAGCAGCCTTTGACCCTGGTGCTAAACGGATATGCAAATGTCGGACACGTAACGTACACGTAAAGATAAAACGAACCTACCATTAATTATTTGCATCTTTGGGGTGCGATGGTACCCACTGGGGTTCATTGGCCTGGTTATTTTGTGACTAGTTGGGACCGGCGGGTTAACACGCAAGTATTTCATATATATAAGTCTAGAGAGAGCCGTGGTGGCCGAGTGGCTCGAGCAGTTGCCTGCGACGCAAAGGTCGCAAGCTCGAATCCCGACTATACCAATGAGTTTTTCTGAACTTAAGTACGGTGATTAGTCATACCCCGTTAGGGACTTGGCGTGATGATATGTATGTATGATTAGTCACACCACGAGCTTTACGGTGAAGGAAAACATCGAGAGGAAACCTGTATACGTCTGAGAAGAAATTCAAAGGCGTATGTATAGTCGTGCTTGAGTAACGGCGACGGACTCGCCATCTGTCACGTTGGCACCTAATATACCTCTGGCGGAATGTGGGTGTGTGGGTATTACCTATACACCTCTACCTACCCCTTCGGGGACCCTTGATTGGATACTTAATATCCATTCCACTTTCACGCAAAAACTACTGAACAGATTGCATAATATTTGTCACAGTAATAGATTACTAGCTGGATTAACGGAGGTCACCGCCTCTTATTAGCAACAGAGCACTCACGCTATTGGTTAGAAGTTTGTCTTAATGTTATGATGCACTTAATTATTAGATATAAATAATTTAGCAAATGCATGAACGCTCGGACGATTCCTCCGAATAGTGCAATTATCGTAATGAGTGTTTGGCCAACATTGTGTCAAGTTCACGTCGAATGCACTCCCACGCGAGTGGTTCACTTGGCCAATGTTTGTCGCCAATATTCAATACGTTTTATGAATCACATGTATATTTATATATACATACCCTTTCGGGGACCCTTATGGGAAGGCGTGAGGATATATATAAATCTTAATATATATAAAATACGCGTCACGTTGCTGTCCGCGAGGGGCTCTTAAACAACTTAACCGATTTCAATAAAATTCGCACACCGTGTGCAACTTGATCCAACTTAAATTATAGCTTACATCTCTATTTATAGTCGTAATATTATTTTATTGCAAATTATTTATCTATTATTTGACAGTCACAGTCTGTTAACTCCAAACGATTCTAACAGATGGAGTCGAGACTTGTTTAGATTTCACGATTGGCCCCTATAAGTGGAGCTGCGATCGTGCTACGGGCAATGTAACTTATTCACCCAAGCGAAGCTGGGCGGGGCAGCGAGTATGTATATATATATATAATATTGATACGCCAATCTCTCACGGATTAGTAGAGCAGGACTCAGAAAATGAGAAAAGATTACTGAATAAACAGAATATCACAGAAATAGTACGAACTCTAATCCTATAATAATTGCGAGAATACCAAGATTTCTCTGCAAACTGCGGGGAATTAGTTGCGCAGTTTCTAGGTTCTAAAATTACGAGGTCGACTTTTAAGGACTCTGTGCCAATAACTACTTAAGGATCCCTTGTGGCTTTTCTCTGGCTTGCTCCTGTCGAGGAAATGGTACCTATTTAGCATTATTGTAATCGTTAGACAGAGAGAGTAGAGCGCCAGTTCACCCTAAACTAGCAGACCTCTCATTTCATCCAAATTCCTCAGCTTACAGAGTACTCGAAACCGGTGGCTATTTATCAACAGATTGATGGACGTGGATGAAGGAAAAGAGTCTGGAAATTAAAAGAGAACTAGCGCTCTACTCTCCGCTCATCTCGTGACTAACTTAACGTTCTAATATGTATGTACATCCTCGTCATCATTTATATAAGAGCTGGCCTCTTGTCAGCATCTCTGATGCAGTTCCTTCTATTTTCTTCCGTCCAGCGCAATCTCATTGATGTATGCAGAGGCTTATACGTCAGAGACTGTCTTTGACGTGGTATATTTTCTTCCTCATCTTTTCTTTTATATCTTATCTTACTAATATTATAAATACGAAAGTTTTTAAGTTTGGATGTTTGCGGTTCTTTCACGGCCAAACGGCTGGACCTATTTAGCTGAAAGTTGAAATGATAATAATAATAACAATAATCAAATGGTGATAAAAATCAAATGGTGATAGCTTCAGATAGAAGTCACAAAGCAAATGGTGGTAGCGTATACCTAGAAATAGGACAAAGGCAACTTTTATTTTTAATCCTAAAAATTTTAAGTTCTTATATTATAATGTATGATGCCCTTTCACGGCATAGCGGCTTACCCGATTCTAGCAGGAAAATTTTAAAGCTACTTTTTCGAACTCCACGCGGGCGAACCCGCTGGCATAAGCTAGTATATATAAAGTTACATATCCTCACGCCTTCCCATAAGGGTCCCCGAAGGCGAAGGCAGATGTTTATAGGTAGTACCCACAAACCCACTCCCGCCAGAGGTATATTAGGTGCAAACGTGACTGATGGCGAGTCCGTCGCCTTTACTCAAGCACGACTATACATACGCCTTTGAATTTTTTCTCAGGCGTATGCAGGTTTCCTTTCAATGTTTTTCTTCACCTTAAAGCTTGTGCTGTGACTAATCACTGTACTTAAGTTTGAAAAACACAGTGGTCTTTTCTTTTCTTCTAAATTATTATACTATATATTATCTTATATGCACTCGAGATATCAAAATGCATAGAGCGATATAATAGCAGAACGCCAAATGGCCAACAGTTTCTTGGAAATAACTGTCACGCGAATAGCGAACTAGGGCTGGCATCGCCATTAATAATATACATACACACACATACATATCATCACGCCAAGTCCCTAACGGGGTAGGCAGAGAGTATAGAGCGCCAGTTCTCTCTAGACTTACATACCTCTTTCGCTTCGTCCACATTCATCAGTCTCTTCATACATGCTCGTCGGTTTCGAGTACTCTTAACGTTCCCGTCATTCATTAAGTCTCATTAATAATATAACGCTGGTTATCATAAAAAAACCGAGCTCGTCGCCATATAAGGGGCACCTAACCTACAGAGAACTGCCCTGTTAACCTTGCCGACGAGGAGAAGTGTGGTGTGAGACACAAACTATGCTTTCGTGCTGGAAAACCTTTTATTTTACCAACTTTTGCCAACTTACGCTCAACTGACAGTTTTTTCCGTCCAACTGACAGTAAAACCTTAAACCTACTTGGATTTGTCGTCAACATGCCCCTTAAGAAGAAAGAATCTACTTGAGAAATCAAATACAGTATGTTTCTAAATATCATCACACAGAGTCCCCTAACCGAGGTGGCCGAGAGAATAACGCCAGTTCTCTCTAGGTTTACAGGGATAGACAGAAGTGTAAAGTAACATTTAACCGTACATATTTAAGCATCGACGTGGCAGATGGCAAGTCCGTCGCCGTTACTCAAGCACGACTATACATCTTAATATATATAAATCACGTGTCACGTTGTTTGTCCGCGACGGGCTCCTAAACTACTTAACCGATTTTAATCAAATATGCACACCGTGTGCAGCTTGATCCAACTTAAAAGATAGGATAGCTTATAGCACAATTGGACCCGATAGGTGGCGCTGCGATCGAGTTTCAGGGAGCCTAACTTTTTCACCCGAGCGAAGCTGGGCGGGACAGCTAGTAAGTCTATGAATTTCCTCTTAACCTTATGGGTAGATTCCCAGATCTTGCTAACTTTGTTATACATATCTTGTACATAAAATTTAAAATAGTACATAAATACTCTTTTAAAATCATTAATAATAATATAATTATATTATATATTATTATTAATGATTTGAAAAGAGTAACCATGGAGTTTCTTGTCGGTTCTTCTCCATGGAAATGACCAACCCGAACTTTGCACCTTTTTCGACGTTTTATAAGTACCCATCTAGGCCTATTTTTTTTATTTATTTATTTATTTATAGGCCTATGTGAGATATGATATTTTGAATTGATTTTGTTTGATATTTCCTCTGAATGTTTTCCTTTCCCGCATGTATACATAGTAAATGCAGCATAACAAAATGTTTTATGTATTATTATAAACTCCAATGCGCCAACCCTAATTCAGACTCGCTCTATGCGGTATGGCTTTTAAAAGTTTACGTAAAATACTTTAAAGGTTTTAAGTCGCAGCCTGTTAAGCAGGTTTTATATCATAGGAGTTATTTAAAAACTGTACTCTAAAAGAGTCTGCTAGCTTATATATAATAGTACATATGTACCTATGTATGAATTATGAACGCGCTCCGTTGAAACAAACTCTTTCTCTACTCCAATGTGACCATCTCAGAAACTACTAATCTCTCACGCCTTCCCACGAGGGTCTCCGAGGTGCACAAGTAGTACCCACACACCCACTCTCGTCCATCGCCGTTACTCAAGCACGACTACGTATACACGTCTGTCTACCCTTTCAAGGACCCTTTTGGGAAGGCGTAGGGATATTATTATTTTTATATATATTTTATATATATCCTCACGCCTTCCCACAAGAGTCCCCGAAAAGGTAGGCAGAGGTGTATAGGTAATACTCACACATCCACTTTCCGCCAGAGGTATATTAGGTGCCAACGTGACAGATGGCGAGTCCATCGCCGTTACTCAAGCACGACTATACATACGCCTTTTGAATTTCTTCTCAGACGTATGCAGGTTCCTCTCGATGTTTTCCTTCACCGTAAAGCTCGTGGTGTGACTAATCACTGTACTTAAGTTCAGAAAAACTCATTGGTACAGTCGGGATTCGAACTTGCGACCTTTGCGTCGCAGGCAACTGCTCGAACCACTCGGCCACCACGGCTCCCACTCGGCCACCACGGCTCATTTTATATATAGTTCTATTTTACTAATCATCACAATAATTAAATTCTCTACATACAAATATTGCGACCAGTTCGAATACATCTATATACATACATATGTAGGTATATATGTACAACAATGTACAATATTTACAAAGAACAGTCGTAAAAATACTGATTCAATATTTGACCAATTCCGCGGCAACGTGTCCAGAGTGGCGTCATTGCCACGATGGATAGCAGTGTTGATTCTGAACGAGATTCGTTCCAGCCTGCTTGCTACGAGAAGCCTTGATTAAAAAAGCCTTGATCGGTCGTTAATCACGCCACGAGCTTTGCGCTAAAGTAAAACATCGAGAGGAAATCTGCACACGTTTCGAAATCAAAGATGCGTATATTCGTACTTGAGAAACAGGCATGAGTTCGATGGCCGCCTAATTCATCTCATAGGCGAAGCAAGCGTTCCAGAGATACCGAGTCAGTTTTACGCATATAGTCATAGTAACGCAATACTAAAGTTGTTTAAACACTAAACAGAGTAATGAAACACAACGCGGCGATATAAGATAAAACTTCAGAACGGCTGGTTAATTGTGTTCTCAACTGCACTCGAGTGAGTTGTTAAAACTACTGAAATTGACCGAGGCTTACCTATATTTGTTCATTTCATAGTTTTATACCCGTTTTTCAGTAATCTCTTCGAATATGTCGAGATACAGGCTCCAAGGCCGGTTTGCACCGGTTTAATTTGCAGAACGAAGAGCCGTGGTGGCCGACTGGTTCGAGCAGTTGGCTGCGACGCAAAGGTCGCAAGTTCGAATCCCGACTGTACCAATGAATTTTTCTGAACTTAAGTACAGTGATTCAACCACGAGCTGAACGGTGAAGGAAAACATCGAGAGGAAACCTGCATACGTCTGAGAAGAAATTCAAAGGCGTATGTATAGTCGTGCTGGAGTAACGGCGATGGACTCGTCATCTGTCACGTTGGCACCTAACATACCTCTGGCGGAAAATGGGTGTGTGGGTATTACCTATACACCTCTGCCTACCCCTTCGGGGACCCTTGCGTGAGGATATATATGATAAATTTACAGAATTATATGTCTTTATGATAATTCTCACAATTTGGATAAAGATCCACGAAGGGGTAGGCAGAGATAGTAGTAATGCAGCATCGCCTTTTCGCCTGAAATATAGTTTAGGAGCTAACGTGAGCCAACCATTCATACTCGTAAGCCTTAGAATTTCTTCTCAAACGTATGCAAGCTTCCTTTCGATGTTTTCCTTCTCTGTAAGGCTCGTAATATCACTAATCACTGTACTTAAGTTGAGGAAAACTATACACAAATACATAACATCACTCCCAGTCCCTAACGGGGTAGGCAGAGAGAACAGCGCCAGTTTTCTCGGCTTACATACCTCTTTTCCTTCGTCTATATTCATGTGAACATCTAGTAGAGTACTCGAAGCTGGCGAGCGTGTATGATAGACTGATAAAGTTCGAAGCGAAGGAAAAAACTTTAACAGTCGGAATTCAAACTCGCAAGGCGACTACTTAAACAACACGGTCACCACGGCTCAGGAGTAGTTAATGGTAAATAGCATCGTAAGGCGAAGTTACTTAAAAGTCTTGGCATATTACAAAGTAGCGGTCCGTCCCGGCTTCACACGGGTGGACATAGAGTTTTTTATAAAAGAAAATATAGCCTATGTCGCTCAGGGTGAATGTAGTTTTCTAATGGTGAAAGAGTTTTTCAAATCGGTCTTGTAGTTTCGTAGCCTATTCAATACTTACGTACAAATATTTCCTCTTTATAATATTAGTATAGATGAACAGACTCATCCATAAACGTAATATCTAGTCTGCATAAAGCTATCCGGAGCAATTTCAAGCAATCCATCTGGAAATATTTTACATGCGCTATCATGCCGACCTTTGCGAACTCAAAGGTTCTGCTCTTTTAAATACGAAGATGGTATCAAAAGGGGCTATCGTAGATAACGTTCGGCTTAGACTATAGGGATGGGGTATAGGGTGTCGATAAAGTATCGTAATATCATTAGTATGGATTAAAATAATAATAATAATATATCCTCACGCCTTCCCACAAGGGTCCCCGAAGGGGTAGGCAGAGGTGTATAGGTAATACCCACACACCCACCTGCATACGTCTGAGAAGAAATTCAAAGGCGTATGTATAGTCGTGCTTGAGTAACGGCGATGGACTCGCCATCTGTCACGTTGGCACCTAATATACCTCTGGCGGAAAGTGGGTGTGTGGATTAAAATATATATATATACTAGCTGTTCCGCCCAGCTTCGCCCGGGTGAAAATGTTAAGCTTCCTGAAACACGATCGCAGCGCCACCTGTCGGGTCCAATTGTGATGTAAGCTATCCTATCTTTTAAGTTGGATCAAACTGCACACGGTGTGCAAATTTGATTGAAATCGGTTTAGTAGTTTAGGAGCCCATCGCGGACAAACAACGTGACACGTAATTTATATATATTAAGATATATATATATATATATATATATATATATATATACTAGCTGTCCAGCTTCACTCGGGTGAAAAAGTTAAATTGCCCGTAACACGATCGCAACCACCTATCGGGTCCAATTGTGAATCTAAAGCAATCTTGACTCCACTTAAAGAAAAAAACATAAAATTTGGTCTAGCCTTTGCATTTGGACCTAAGTTGAACAGATTAAATAATAGACAATAATTTGCATTAAATTAATATTGCGATCATAGATTGAGATGTAAGCTATCCTATCTTTCAAGTGAGATCAAACTGCACATGGTATACAAATTTGATTAAAATCGGTTAAGTAGTTTAGGAGCCCATCGCGGACAAACAACGTGACACGTGATTTATATATATCAAGATATAAATATTTATTATTCCATAATTCACCTACTACAACTAATATCCCCCTGGGGCCGTAGCACCTAAATACCAGTAACCGTTTACTACCCACCGCCCGCCGCCGTTACTCAAGCACGACTATACATACGCCTTTGAATGCTAGACGTATACAGGTTTACATTCGATGTTATCCTTAATCGTAAAGCTTGTAATGTGACTTATCACTGTAATTAAGTTCAGAAAAACTCATTGGTACAGTCGGGATTAGAACTTGCGATCTTTGTCTTGCAGGCAACAACTCAAACCACTCTAAACTAGAATAAATCACTTTTTTATTTTTGTGTCGCTTTGTGAATGCAATATAATAAAAATCATAAATGTGTCGATACATTCCCAGCTCTACGTCTACATCCGGTGGAAACATCCTAGAAAATTACTACGAATAAAATATCCCGCTGAAGGCAGTATGTTTCGATTCCCTTTTAATACACAAATGGCGGCTTACTGCTTTGATGGGCGAATGTGGATTAGTTTGTATGTTAAGTGAGGTGTGAACGGTTGAAAAGTCAGCTCTCACTTCAAAAGAACAAGATATCTTTTATATTTTGCTTTGAAAAGCATTCGTTTCGTCAGTTTGAACATATGTCTGTGTAGGAAAATTATCTTCATCCTGAATATATTTATTACACAGTCTGAAAAGAACCGCAGTGGCTGAGTGGTTTTTGAGGTCGTCTGCAATACAATGATTTCAAATTCATGGAATTTCATTCAAATTTCAACTGTACCAATAACTTTTCTAAGTGATTCACGGTGTAGGGAAACATCGTGAGGAAGCCTTCAAACTCATTGGTACAGTCGGGATTTGAACTACTCCAACCACTCGGCCATTAGGGCTTTTCTATCAGTACTCATACATACATACATACATACATATAATCACGACTCTTACCCGTAGGGGTGGGCAGAGACCACTTCTTTCCACTTGCTACGATCCTTGCATACTTCTTTCGCTTTGTCCACTTTCATTATTCTCTTCATACATGCTCTTCGGCTTAGGGTACTCTTGACCTGACCTTTTTTCAAGACGTCCCTATCACTACTCGGTATAAATGCATATTAGAATTGATTATATCCTCACGCCTTCCCACAAGGGTCCCCGAAGGGGTAGGCAGAGATGTATAGGTAATACCCACACACCCACTTTCCGCCAGAGGTATATTAGGTGCCAACGTGACAGATGGCGAGTCCATCGCCGTTACTCAAGCACGCCTTTTGAATTTCTTCTTAGACGTATGCAGGTTTCCTCTCGATATTTTCCTTCACCGTAAAGCTCGTGGTGTGACTAATCACTGTACTTAAGTTTTAGAAAAACTCATTGGTACAGTTGGGATTCGAACTTGCGACCTTTGCGTCGCAGGCAACTGCTCGAACCACTCGGCCACCACGGCTCATTGATTATCATGCTTACCTGTTATCTTAGAATCAACCAGAGGTCGAACAAATAGAAAATCTTGCAATAAAAAAACCTGTCAAAGTCATAAACGTAGACCGAGCACTATAGTAAAAGAACTAAAGATAAAAGCGAACGAAAATTCTTTGGCTACACTTTTTCCGAGGCGACCCACAAAAAATCTGTCGGTTTGTCAACCTGAAACGCCAATAGAATAATTCGCTTGAATCGCTGCCGATATTGGACTGCCGTCGCCGTGAGAAGGGTGCCCTAATAAGCGTTTATCGCCAAGTTATCAATATGTCTTACTAGCTTATGCCCGCGGCTTCGCCTGCGTGGAGCTCGAAAAAGTAGCTTTGGAAATTTTCCTGCTAGAATCGGTTCAGCCGCTATGCCGTGAAAGAGCATCACACATTATAATATAAGAACTTTACTACGAAACTTGCCTATGTCCTATTCCTAGGTATAAGCTATCACCATTTCAACTTTCAGCCAAATCGGTTCAGCCGTTTGGCCGTAAAAGAACCGCAAACTTACACATTTATAATATTAATAAGAAATAAGTAAAACGTCAAAAAGGCCAAGTGGCAGGAATATTGCAGTTCAACTGTACCAATAAGTTTTGAATTAAGTAAAGTGATTAGTCACACCACGATCTTTATAGTGATATACATCGGAAGCATGCATAGGCATATGTACAGGCGAGCTTGAAAAACGGCGATGGACAACTCGCGATCTTTGCCATGAGATATTGTGTTACTAATCTGCCTACCCCTTCAGGAACACTCATGGATAGGCGCATGTTTTGTAATAAATAATGCATTCTGTATGATTTCAGTACGAAATCTATAATATGTTTTTTTAACGCGCTTGCTACAAGCTATTTGCGACCTCCAAGGGGGCTATTAAGGAATATTTGAACCATATATTTCAAGAACCCTTATGCCGCTGTTCACGGATTCCCTACGTGCCCTCCCCATATTGTAGGAATGAATACCGAAATGAGAAAGGAGATTATGGCCCCATATTTTTATTGCACGTTAGGGTGATAAGCACATGTTCCCTGTATATACAAGCTGTCTCGCCCAGCTTCGCTTGGATGAAAAAGTTAAATTGCCCGTAACACGCAGCACCTATCGTGTCCAATTGTGAAATGTAAACAATTCTCGACTCCATCTGTTGGAACCGTTTGGAGCTAACAGATAATTGTGACTGTCAAATAATAGACAAATAATTTGCAATAAATAATATTGCGACTATAGATTGAGATATATATATATATCAAACTAACATGCGGCACGCCTGATAGTAAGCGGTTACCGCCGCCTATGGACGCTTGCAACACCAGGGGTATCACTCGCGCGTTGCCGACTCTGCAGGAATCTTTTCACACCCTTCTTGAAGAACTGGGAACTGTACTCTCCAGGGAAAACCTCAACGGGGAGCTCAATTAAAATTTTATTAAAATCTGTTAAGTAGTTTAGGAGTCTATCACGGACAAACAACGTGAAGCGTATATATATAAAGATTACAAACTGAGGCCTTTAACTATGTAAATCATAGTTAAAGGCCTCAGTTTATATATAATACATCATTGGTTGAAGGAGTGATATCCTTAATAATATTATAAATGTGAATGTAAGTTTGTTTGTTACGCTTTCACGTAAAAACTACTCAGCCGATCATGATAAAACTTTGTACACATATTCTTGGAGGTATTAGAAGTAACATAGGATACTTTTTATTGAAAAAAAAAATATTTTTATGAAAGATAAAAAAGCCGTCCATGCCGACGAAGTCGCGGGCACAGCTAGTTTTAAATAAAACTACGTGCAACGTCATCTGTTCTGCCAACTGTCAACAAGTTGTCAGTTTTAAGTGTCAACTGTCACTTTAATCTAATTGTCAATGTTCTTCATTTAATTATGTCCTCCACCTCAAATAAGAGTTTCATTCGCGTCAAGCAATAAAGAACCCCCTCGTTTGGATTATTTTCGGTGTCTCGTAAGTTGTGTTATTGTCTTTTTTAACTTGTAATTTAAATGTCATAATATGACGGTTATATTAACAGTTAAGAGACCCGGGGCGGGCGAGTGGTTCAAGTCGTTGCCTGCACGAAGATTGCAAGTTCAAGAGTTGAAAGTTCAAGAGTTGCAAGAATCCCGACTGTATCAATGAGTTTTTCTGGACTTAAGTACAGTCATTAGTCCATGTTTGAGAAGAATTTCAAAGGCGTATGTATAGTCGTGCTTGAGTAACGGTGATGGACCCGCCGACCGTCATCCGAACGGGGCCATCTGACAAGTTGGCACCTAAAATAAATATCTTGCGGCAGTGGGCGTGTGAGTACTACCTATAAACCTCTGCCTACCCCTTCGGGGACCCTTACGGGAAGGCGTGAGGATATATAATTATAATATCAAGATAGATTTGCTAGGTGACAAGAAGTGGACACTCCGACCCTCAGGCTTTCTTTATTCGCCTTTGAATATATATTTGCAAATCAAAATATTATCACGCATGTCGCATTATGTCGCGTGACACAGATTTCATTAATCTGTGTCACGCGTAAGGGTGCCAAGAAGATTGGCGGCATTGCCACGTTTTATGGCAAGGCTGAGTCGCTGAGCGAAATATTCGCCAGTCTACTTGGTACGGGGGGCCTTAAAAAATTTCATAGAGAAATCCTCATAAAAATTTATAATATCCCACGGCCCTAGAGTTCCGACGCCAAAGGCGAAATAAATAAATAAATTCTTAAACGTATTTAAGTTTCCTGACGGTTTCGTCCTTACCACATACACAGACAGTGACAAATCACTGTATTTTTGTAGTTTTGAATGGTCTCAAAGAACTGCGTAGGGTTTGAACCAGCTTATCTTCACTTAGCAGGTAGCTATTTTCACGCGACTCTCTTCAATAGCAAAATCTAGATATACTTTCCGTGCACGTCCTAGCGTTATTTGAGAACCGACATTATCTATTTTACTTTCAAGCAACGAGGGGTGCTTTTGGACGCATCCGTTTCGTTCGCCCCTTTAAAAGCTTCACGTTTGGGTTCACCTGTTTTTGGTCATTCGAGTGTTTCCGTTCACTATTAATGCCAATAGACTGGTCGCCTGGCCCGAAGGTCGAGGCCTGCCTTATATCTAAAGTACGTCGGTTCGAAACCACCGGTAAAAAAATTCTAGTATGTTTCTTGTTTGTGTTTATCTTCACGACTTCTCCCAAGGCCATCGGAAGGGGTAGGCAGAAGTAGGTAATATCCACACAAACACTCTTCACCGGAGATATATATTTTACGTGCCAAAGTGACATATTATGTCGAGTCCATCACTTCGCAACGTCTTTTGAAATTCAACTGTTTTCCTTCCCGTTTAAACTCGTGGTGGGACAAATCGCTGTACTAAAAACGCCCTAGTACAGTCGGGATTCAAACTTGCAATCTTAATGTGCCGGCGACCACTCGAACCACTCGGCCACAGCGGCTAAAATATTTATGACTAGTATATTTCTTGAATGTGTGAGATTGTTGAATTTATCTCATTCACACCGAGAGTGGAAGTGTTGGCACAGTTTTAGTTACTTACTTGCAAGATTGCCGGTTCGAATCCCGGCTATAACAATAAAAGTGTTCAAAGTCTAGGTACGGTGATTTATCATGCCACGAGCTTTATGGTGAAGAAAACCAGCGCCTCGTCGTTTGATCAGCAATATAAAGCCGTATTTATAATCGTATCCAAGAGACGTTGACTCGCTATATATGTATCTGTCAGGTTGTGTCATTTGAAGTGAGGTAGGGCATAACGGGTTTCCCGTTCGAATTTGAAGCTGCCCGACTGGGGCAGGACCTCCACCTTACAGAAGTCCGTAGCCAAATAACACAATTTTTTGTGTTGTGTTCCTACACGGTAAATAAGGTTTCCAGTAATGAGCTCCTTGGGGAGGGGGGAGGATTGTTACAATGTGTTGGAAGCTGAGGGATTAAACCCATTATGCTGCCAACACACTATAACTCTCCGAACACAGAGTGGCAACCAACTCGCAAGTGATACTTCGGTATCGTGAGCGTAAAAAGGCTGCGGTAACCGTTTCCCATCAGATGGGCCGTATGCTCGTTTGCCACTCTTATTGTATAAAAAAAATTTTTTTGGCATCCCTCAAAACCGCGTTGTTTCACCGCCTACCCCTTCTTGAACCCTTGTAAGGAGGTGTGATGAGGAAAACCAAACAAAAACACCGTATAATAGAGGTTGGAGAGGTGAAGACCTACAGAAAAGTTGTTTTGGAAGAAAAATACATTTATTGTTCTCAAAAAAATCTTGTAAGTAACCTATTATACTCGAATAGAGGACAAACAAACTTGTTTGGAAATGCACAAAACGTTACGAACGGTAACAAAGGTACAAAATCCTTTCTTTCACTCGATCACGTGAAAAAAGTAAAATTAAATGAAATGAAAACGCTAAGCCCACCCAATTTGGTATGCAGGAGACGGATTTGCCAGCAAACACAATATTTATGTCCGAAAGAGTAACAGTTCGCACCCCTTCTCTCTCCCGTCTCCCTGTTTAATGGAATAAATCTCTAAATTGTACTTTATACACTGTAAAACCTATTCATTTTAATTGATTTGCTTGTATTCTGCTGTTTTTATTGACTAGCTAACTCTCCAGGATTCACGTGAAGCAACTTTAAGCAGGTGCCTTAGGAAATGGAACAATTGCTCGAAAATATAGGTATACATAGAGAACAAGGAAGGAGAATAAATAATAATAATAATAATAATCTTTATTTACTCACAAAGCATTTCTAATACTTAATCTAGTAACCAGAGTCTCCTTTTAAGCAAGGATGCCTGTGTTAGGAGACTCCGCTGTTCTATAACTACGAGTACCTAACATTATATGTGTGTGCTGTGTGTGAGAGACTGTTTTTTGAAACATTTTAAAAACATTCTGTGCTGACAATATTTTACCTTATCATACATACATACGTATCATCACGCTGAGTCCCTAACGGGATAGGCAGAGAGTAATAGAGCGCCAGTTCTCTCTAGATTTACATACCGCTTTCGCTTCGTCCACATTTCACCTTATTTTCGTATAAAAATCTACTGTGCATAATAAAGTTGTAGTGTCTAACTACGTTTGTAATTTGTAAGAACTAATTACAGGTATTATTTTAGGTTTACAAATGGCAAGTCCATTTTTCAAAATTTCGTTTTTCAAGCACGACTATACATACGTCTTTGAATTTCTTTTCAAACGTTTGCAGGTCATCTTTCGATGTTTTCCTTTATTGTAGAGCTCGTAGAATTGACTAAGTAATCACAGTATTTAAGTTCAGAAAAAGAAATTGGTACCGTCGGGATTCGAACTTGCAATCTTTGTGGCAACTGCTTGAACCAAAAACACGGCTCTATAAAATACATAAACATACTCCACTGTTAAAAATATATTCAAACTCTTTCGATCTGTCCTCACCTCCTTTGCAAAGAGTGTCCATATTGTTAAAAGATTTAGAATATAGCTTTCAAGATATCTAACATATCACCAACTATAATTCTGTCACAGTGAGAGTACGCGAGAGTGAGTGAGAGGGTGAATCCGGAGGGGGAGGAGGCACACTTTTATTTTTCTTTTCATGTGCGCCTTCTTGAGATTTTATGTCCGTTTAATGTCTCAACATTTGCATTTAAATTTAATAAAACACAATACAAAGATAAATATTTACTAGATACGCAAAAACCTTGCAATAGCACCCTTAATATACTTTTATTAATTTCGTAAAAGATGAAGAAAGGCATGTTACGTTGGTTTGGTTGGACAGAAAGGATGAGTGAAGAAAGATTGCCGAAACAGATATCCAAAGCGAAAGTGTGTGCAAGAAGAGTCCAGAGGAAGACCACGTTCCATCTACCTAGATCAAATCGATTGGACGCTCAAGGACGGGAACGTCAAGAGTACTCGAAACGACCATGTATGAAGAGACTGATGAATGTGTACGAAGCGAAATAAGTGTGTAAGTCTAGAGAGAACTGTCGCTATATTCTCTCTGCCTACCCCGTTAAGGACTCGGCGTGATGATATATATTTATATGTGTATTAATTTCATATCAGACATAATTATATTTATACAAAAAATCTTAAATAATTTCAATTCATTAAAAGAAGTAGATATTCTAATCACATTACCGAATTGTTTTAGCTTGCCAGATTTTTTGTTGTTAACGGCTTATTTCGTGAGAGAATATTACAGTTTCAAGCGTGCTTAGATCAAAATTAATAGTCCTTAAGGTTACGGGTCAACAGGCGGTCTGCTTATAATTTCATGTCCTAGAATTTAGGTCAAACATCGCTTCAACGGTCCATCCTAGGGCGCTGTGGGAGTTCTTAATTTGTCCCTACAGTGTAATTGTCGTCGTGTTATTAATAACTTATGAAAATTAATGTGAAACGCTTCAAATAGAATGTATTTTTACCAGTGTAATTAAAACAGATTTACAATGTGAAAGTGCTAGGATTCTTCCTAGGCAGAACATGACCACGATTCCCTGGGTCTCAAGCAGAGACAAAAGAGCGCTACTCTAGAAGCAAAAGAGGTTTGCTCTTGGGGTTTATCCACATTTATCAATGTCTTAATAAGTGTTGAAACCAACATAAATGTCTTTTTCGTATTTGCAACCACAGCCTCACGCCAGTTGCATTAGAGATGAGAGAGATTTTATATCGCCGTTTCTCAAGTACAATAATGGGAAACCTACATAAGTTTGGGGAGAAACTTAAAGGCGTATGTATAGTTGTGCTTGAGTGACGGCGATGGACTCGCCATCTGTAACGTTGGCACCTAGAGTATGTCTCTGGCGGCTGCCTACCTCTTTGTGGGAGGGTACTCCCCTTACGGAAAGGCGTGAGGCGTGAGGCGGATATATATATATCTACTTTAACCGTTTGAATGTTACATCCATTAGTATAAGCTCCAAGTGTAGTGTGAATTTAATAATTACGTTATATTGAAATAGTTAGCACCAATTATACATTAATCCTACAATTAAGCCTTTCGCTGGTTTAATGGCACCCATATTGGGTGACTATAACGTACATATGTTCACGTTATTAGCTCGCATTATGGTATATAATCCAATTGGAAATTTAAAAGTATCAATATGTTGTATTTGGACAATTGACGAATTTCCCCCAAAGGATTATTGAAATATTTGTCGGTGTTTTCGTGTCGTGCAGACCAATTTAGGAAAGCCTCATATAGCCTCACGCCTTCCCACAAGGTCCCCGAATGGGTAAGCAGAGGTATATAGGTAGTAGTACCTACATACCCACTTTCCGCCAGAGGTATATTAGGTGCCAACGTGACAGATGGCGAGTCCATCGCCGTTACTCAAGCACGACTATACATACGCATTTGAATTTCTTCTCAGACGTATGCAGGTTTCCTCTCAATGTTTTCCTTCACCGTAAAGCTCGGGGTGTGACTGTAATTAAACTCAGAAAAACTCATTGGTACTGTCGGGATTAGGACTTGCAATATTTTATATATGTATTTTAGTGAAGATCTTTCATTACAAAAATATGAACTAGAGTGCAACTTCTCTACACTCTTTCGCTTCGTCCATATTCAACAATTGCTTCATACATGCTCGCCGGTTTCGAGTACTCTTGACGTTCCCGCCCGTCTTAAAACGTATATAATAAAAGATACATTGTATTTACCCAGATCTTCAGACTCGTCCGCCGACCCAATCTGACAGATGACATTCAGAATGACAGCAAAGAGAAACGAGCGCCAGGCCTCTCTGCCACCCGCCATCTTGGATTCAGTGATGCACAGGCATCGTTTCTACATTGTTGTGACCGCGCTTCGTTTTCCTGAACAAGTACCTGCAAATAATAATAATAACATATGTATATCTTCACGCCTTCCCCCAAGGGTCCCCGAAGGGGGCAGAGATAGTAAATTTTCACCGGTGATATATATTAGGTGTCAAGATGACTGATGGTGAGTCCATCGCCGTTACTCAAGCACGAATATACATACGAACTTTGAATTCGACTAAAAACAACTTTCACATTTTTTTATACCATGATAGTGAAAGCCAAGCATGAGGTCTGCCTTATGGTAAGCGGTTACCGCCGCCTATGGACGCTTGCAACACCAGGGGTATCGCGCCCACTCTGCAGGAATCTTTTCACACCCGTCATGAAGAATGGCTAATCTCGTTACATAGACCGTTTATTGATGAAGATTATATATCCTGGTAGGCCATATATCCTCATGCTGCTACCCAAGGGAGCGGATTGGTCAAATTGAACGCGTGTACAATCGCAAGACACAGCTAGTCTTACATACGATTTAATTACAATATTGACATTCGGAGCCGAAATTCGAAGAGAAACGGACGCAATAGTCCGGAATCCTCAAGAGTGCCTACCTCTTATTACCTTAGAGACGGGACTGAAACCTAATTAGATATTAAAGCTGTGAGTTTAAATGCAATAAATAATAAATAAAAACCTCGGTGGCCGAGTGGTTCGTCTAGTTGCCTGCGACACAAAGATCGCAAGTTTGAATCCCGATTGTACCCATGAGTTTTTCTGAACTTAAGTGCAGATCTCGATCTCTCTTAAGTACCACGAGCTTTATGGTAAAGTACGTGTTACGTTGGCACGTAAATTATATCTCTTGCGGAAAGTGGGTGTGTGAGTATATGTATAGACACTTCTCATCAGAAAAATCGAAACAGCTTGCAAGTTTATGTTTTGTAAGCGTTATCAGAATTTTTTTTATCTTATCTTAGTAATATTATAAATGTGAAAATTTGTATGTTTGGATGTTTGCGGTTCTTTCACGGCCAAACGGCTGAACCGATTTGGCTGAAATGGTGATAGCTTTTACCTAGGAATAGGACGTAGGCTACTTTTTTTTTAAATCCCGAAAAATTCAAAGTTACATACATACATATCATACATATCATTACGCCGAGTCCCTAACGGGGTAGGCAGAGAGTATAGAGCGCCAGTTCTCTCTAGACTTACATACCTGTTTCGCTTCGTCCACATTCATCAGTCTCTTCATACATGCTCGTCGGTTTCGAGTACTCTTAACGTTCCCGTCCTTCAGAGTCCAATCTATTTGATCCAGGTAGTTGGAACGTGGCCTTCCTCTGCCTCTTTTTGCACACACTTTTGCTTTGTATGTCTGTTTCGTCAATATTACTTCACTCATCCTTTCTATGTGTCCAAACCAACGTAACATGCCTTTCTTCATCTTTACAATCACGCCCTCATTCACGCCAGTTGATTTGCGAATCTCTTCATTGCGGATTCGATCTAATATCGTTACGCCGCACATTTTTCGAAGAGAAATTCAAAGTTCTTATCTTATAATGTATGATGCTCTTTCACGGCATAGCGGCTGAACCGATTCTAGCAGGAAAATTTCCAAAATTTTCGAACTCCTCGCGGGCTCCTCGCATAAGCTAGTTTATAACATTAGTAAGATCGAATGGCCAAAACGTTACAACGATAAAAGGTATTCTTTCACTTCAGACGAAATTCGTAAAGCTGAAATGTAGGTTGTAACTGTAATAAATAAAACCGGTATATTTCATAATACGAACTTACAGCCACGTTTCCCAAGGCTTTCGGCTGAAACGGTCGTGAAAAATTCCTCCGCGCGCCGGTCAATTAGTGAAAATTACGACGTAATTGCTAACAGCTTTATGTGCTGTTCTGAAAGCATGCTCCGCATCGTGTTATACGAACTAATGTGGTAATATACGACTGTAATCATGACGTCACTTGCATACATGACGTCACTTGCATACATGACGTCACTTAGCTAACCAATATCATATACTAGCCGTACCTGCGTAACACCTGCCTAATATTAGATAGCATTGGTTGATTTTTTCTGGATTAAAAATTTTCATTCATACATATCATCGCGCCGAGTCCCTAAAGGGGTAGGCAGAGGCATTTGGCACTCGCCACCTGACGCTGGCACCCAATACAAATTAAATTAAAAAAACTCATTGCTGCAGTCGAAATTCGAACTTGCAATGTTTGTGTTGCCGGCGTCTACTTGAACTACGTTACTAATGGTGTATGAATGTACTTTTCATGCTAACGCTAACACTAAATCAAATTAGCTTTTATACACTGTTGATTTCATCCGAAAAGGTATCTTATCTAACAACGTTTAAGGTTCACATTTCAATCAGGTCTCTCCTCGCTCGACTCACGTTTAAAAGTTCACCTTTCTCAAACTAATGAATGGATTTCTTAGTAAAAGATGAACAAAAAGTGCTTAGATCTCATTTATTTGACAGTTTTACGATTTACTTCGACAGCAACATTGTCTATTTCCAATTGACATTAACGTTGGGGGCGGGGCCACATACCCTCTTATTAGTAAAGGTGGTTAAAGCCATTGCCCTTACCTTACTGAACCCAATCGAGCATCTGGAGGGTTACTTTTCTTACAGCCCTTTCACACCCTTTAACAACTCCACTCCACTCCTCTCCAAAACCACCTCAATGTTGTAGGATCCACAGCCCAGTGGCGTAGCTACCTGGAGGCTGGACGGGGCAGTCCCCCAGGGCCCCCAAGCTCTTGGACTGTATTTACAGGCTGTAGATACTCTGTACTCAAAGAAGTTATTGCTCAGAACTGAACAATACACTTTTTGGTTAAATTCCACGTGGACGAAGCTGCAGGCAGAGTTAGTATTGACCTAGCTCCAAATTAAGCAAAGCTTGTGTTATGGTAACTAGGCAACGGTATATTTACTTATATAGATAGATATATACAAAAATGCATAGGACATCCAAGAGTAAGGTACAAATACTTGTGTTTATCACACAAATATCTGCCCGCAGTGGGAATTGAACCCGCTATCTCAATTTTTGCAGTCAGGAGCTCTGACCACTAAACCAGAGGGCGGTTGTATATATCAATAACGTGACTGTCCCATCCAATAGCCAGTCAGTCCACCTCCAGCCAATCCCGTTGAGGCCTTCTGGCGTGATTGAGTTACAAACACCCGGACAATATATCTTATTTTACTTATATTATAATCTTACTTCTGATATCTGATAAAAATCCGACTCGAAATTGAGATGTTATTGAGTTTCTCGCGAACAGACACTCACGCGGCGGGGATTATATAATAAAATATATCCTCACGCCTTCCCACAAGGGTCCCCGAAGGGGTAGGCAGAGGTGTATAGGTAATTCCCACACACCCACTTTCCGCCAGAGGTATATTAGGTGCCAACGTGACAGACAGTTACTCAAGCACGACTATACGTAAGCCTTTGAATTTCTTCTCAGACGTATGCAGGTTTCCTCACGATGTTTTCCTTCACCGTTCAGCTCGTGGTGTGACTAATCACTGTACTTAAGTTCAGAAAAACAGTCGGGATTCGAACTTGCGACCTTTGCGTCGCAGGCAACTGCTCGAACCACTCGGCCACCACGGCTATTATCTTATGTGCGGCGAAACCTTCATTTAGTGATACCCCTGGTGTTACAAGCGTCCATAGGCGGCGGTAGCCGCTTACCATCAGGCGGACCGCATGCTTGTTTGCCACCAATGTGGTATAAAAAAAAATT